>CM035119.1:132559656-132672156 GCA_020205555.1 Panax stipuleanatus | reverse complement strand
TATATATATATTATTTTTCTTCAATTAAGCATAAAATTAAAATCACATATGCCTCCTGGTGAAATGTAGCAACTATTTTAGCAAACTTTTGATTTTATTACGATAAAATTATGTGACAAATATTAAATATATGTGAAATTAAATCCACATATGCCTCCTAGTGAAATGTAGCAACTATTGATTTTATTACGATAAAATTATATGACAAGTATTAAAAAAAGAGTGCCTTTAATCTATAGGAATAATGAAAATATGCATTCATTGATTCATGTCTTAGTGATCTTTTGCTTCAAGACCTTTTCACGGAGCTGTGCGGGGTCGGTCTCTGGTGCAGCTGGATCAGAGGGCTTATAGTATCCTGTGACTGGATCAGGGACCCAAGAAGGTGGCCTGGATTCTTCTTTAATCACAGCCGTCTCTTCTGCCTTTTGAGTTTTGTTGGGCCCCACCTCATCAACGGCTGCCGCAAACTCTCGCCTGTTTAAAAACCATGCATATAAATGAAGCCGATTATAGTTATCAGGAATGCTACTCTAATTTTTCTAATTACATGTATCAACATTTATTTGTTTATGACATTCTCAAAATGGTTGAATACCCAATTTTCTAATATTAAGTAATTTTGAGACGAAATAATT
Organism: Panax stipuleanatus; assembly: GCA_020205555.1. Classification (NCBI taxonomy): domain Eukaryota; kingdom Viridiplantae; phylum Streptophyta; class Magnoliopsida; order Apiales; family Araliaceae; genus Panax; species Panax stipuleanatus. The sequence goes on along the minus strand of CM035119.1, from coordinate 132,671,518 downwards.
AAGTACGGCTGTAATTGTCTATCTCTACATTTATTTTATTCTTTATTTTCTTTATCCATGTTTATTGTTATCTTTATTCATATTTACCCTACTTAGTTTGTCTCTAAACTACGTACTACTATTATTGGGTTGAATATCCGGCATAAACCCTAAATACTGGTTAATTAATTAATTGAAACTCTAGTAATCAATACAAATCCTTAGTACCGGATGGTATGAGCTTTTTTAACTATCCGCTACTAGTAGTAACGGACGTCGATTTTCAATTTCTAATCATGATCATTCCTTCTTATTTTCAATAGTATAGATGGTGTGTGTCTTATAAGAATTCATAACAAATACATGCTATGAATCATTTTCTTATATATATATATATATATGAGATATGATATACAACAATCGCTGGATGTGACTCAATTTTTCTCTTTCATTTATCAAATTCTAAAATTCAATAACTTTTTTGTTACAAATCTAATTTTTTTAATTTATATATCGTTAGAAAACTCTCGTAAACATCTTCAAAATAAGATTTATAATTGATATGTTTTAATGTGGTTACTTAAAATATCAAAATTATAATCAAAGTTTACAATAGTATATTTCAAAATACAAAATTTTAACTTAAATTTTGGTGATTTTAGCTTGAAAAAAATATCAAAATGGATCTTATTTTGAAGATTTTAACGAGAGCTTTCCAACAATATATGAATTGATAATTTTAGATTTGTAACAAAAAAAATATGTAATTTTAAATTTTAATTGAAGAAATAGAAAATTTGGGTTAGAAAAGAGGATGAGTGGTCTCACTTTTAATAAAAAGTTACGGGCAAGAACTTCTTGCAATGGTACTAATCATCCCACTTTAATCTCAACCATTGCTATTTGAGATGAAGGGTAATTAGAGATGAACGGTAATCATTCCATGAAGTGCACGATGCACTTACCATTAGGAGAAGCCGCCACGTCCCTTTAAAAGGAAAGGAATTGAGGTACTGGATTTAATTTCATATGTATCTACATATATACACACATACATACACACCTGAAAATGGCACGTTGGAGAGAAGTATGGAAAACTCTAGCACATAAGAGCGAACGAAGAGCCATTCCAAAAGTTTGTACGTACTATTAAGTGTAATTTATATATATATATATATATACATATATATATATAGAGAGAGAGAGAGAAAGAGAAAGAGGGAGGGAGCAGACGGTACTGGAGTTTCTTGTGGTTGAAAATATGATGTACGTCCTCCGGACAGGCAGGGTTTCAGACTACGTACGTACCTACAAAAGTAGATGAAACAGCACGAGCTTTTCGGTAAAACCACAGAAATTAATGGACTCCTTATTAACACGTAAATGATCTCGTCAATGCTAATTATATCGATTTAGCCTTAATTCATGTAAAAACAATCTTAAAAAAAAAGAAGAGAAAGAATATATATATAGAAAGTATTTTATTGATTACAATTTGTAATAAATTAAAAACTTGAAACTTTTTACTGTTTCAATTATATTTTTAAAAAATTGATGTCCATGTTGTCTTGAAAAATAGAGTTTTTACTTTTTTGCAGCATAAGATTTCAGTGAGTACGTACGTCCGTGTAGGTCTTGAAAAAGAGGTTTTTACGTTTTTATTATTTCTTTTTGTTAATGGAGTAATTGAATTTTTATAAAACGCAATTAAGACATATAATTTTTTTTAAATTATAATTTGAACAATTAAGACTGATCAATTAATTTGAACAAATTATAATTTGAGCAATTAAGACTGATCAATGGAGTAACATGAAGCAGCTAGCAATTATAAATCTTGCACTCTTTGATCCCTTTCACCGGTCAAAATCGCCGCTCCATACGCCACTGCCACTGCCACTGCCACCGCCTCTTCATGATTAATTAATTAATACTCTTGCAAAACTAAAGTTCCCATTTAAAAAGTCTTATTGCAAAAGCTAAAACTAAAACAACCTCCTCGTGAACTTGAGACTTGTCGATTTTGGCGTCACGTACGGAGACATATCTCCACGGCCTCCATATGCACAATTCCTCCAACCTGGCCCCGCCCGGACCGACCCGGCCCAAGTATGTAATAGTCAAGGGGTCCTCTTAACATGTGTCCTTAGGGCACATGCTAAGCACACAATTTAAGAGAATATTCTTTTGAACTCTGTGCATATTCTCTTGATTTCTGTATTTGCATCAAGTTTAAGGAAATATGCACACAATTCAAGAGAATATTTTCTTAAACTGTGTCCGTTTATTTCTGCATTTGCACCAAGTTCAAGGGAATATGCACACAATTCAAAAGAATATTCCCTTAAACAGTGTGTTTATTTTTAATTGTCATCATGTCGACCTTAATTATTAGCGGCATTAATTTCTTTAATTAGAAACTGGATTATATATCTTCATGATCAGAAACTGACAGATATATATACATACAAAACACCAAACTTAACATTTACTATTACTTATATTTATAAAGGAGACGACCTTACAAGGAGGCTAGCTAGCTGGCTAGCTGATCACATAGTTTAATTTAATTAACTGATCATATCCTATAGACAAGACTTGCTACGAATTATAAGGAAAAACTCAAATTAAGCCGATCATTGATACTAGTACAATAACCATTATTCTTTTTTTTTCCCCTCCTTTTTATCTTGTAGACAAATATTACGCAACCCTTAATTATATATTCATATATATCATAAAATACGAGTGCTGCATGCGTGAGTATCAATCCATGCATGCATGCAGTTAATTTCACGATTGGTGGATGGATTAGGTTAAGAACTGGAAACCGCCTGGGATGATATTAATGATGGTGAGCAGTCCACGAATAGTGTTTCCGATGAACTGTAAGGGTGATAGCAGACCTCCGACGGATGGAAGGGCGGGGTTGCAGGTGGAGAGCGGCGTGGGTACAGCTAGGTTGCAGTCGTTTAACAGCGTTGATAAAAGCATTTGAATAGGATCCAACAGTATAGAAAATATACCGGCTCCGTTTGTTGTTACACTTGAAACCACATTCCCACTTCCACACCGCAATTGCACTATAGCATCTGTATATATGCGCCCCCCCCCCCCAAAAAAAAAAAAGAAAAAAAAAGTAGAAATAAAAAATTCAAATGTTGGTCATATAGATGTAATTGCATACGACTTAATTATAGTGAAAAAGTTGGGGAATTATATGGTTTATGTAAGCATGCTCCTTGTGATCTATAAGCTTAATTTAAATTAGTTTTAAACAACTAATTAAAGAGAGACAGAACATGATATATATATATATATATATATATATATATATATATATATATATATCCTTGGGAATTATATGCCTATATGGTTTATGTAAGCATGCATGCTCCTTGGGAATTATGTTTAATGTTTCAATACTTTCCTTGCTCACTCGAGTACTAAAGAAATTTGGGCTAACGTACAAATCGCTACATCAAATTTCATAATTTTTACAATATCGACTCCAATCGCAATTTTCGGCGGAAGTTTACCAGAATATGCATGTGTCTGTCACATGATGCTGGGAATCAGTATTGACCGCATTAAAATACCATATTTGCAAACTACTATATATATATACACCATCTAGTCTACAAAAAAAGTTTCATTTGAGTTTGCAGTTAATTTTCGAATATGTAAAATTCAAATTAATTATGATATGAATTTTTTAATTATTAAAATTATAACTTTATACTTGGTAATTCTATTTAAGTAGTTTAAAATATCAACTATTTCATTAATCAAACCAAATAAATTCATAGTAGTTTTAAACTTTAGGATTTCACAAATTAACTATAATTTTTTTTATTACAAATTGTAATGATAAACTTGAGGATATCAATGTGTCATTTTATACGTTTTATTATAAAAAAAAATGAGAATCTATTTACTAGAGGAAAAAAAATCGAAACTCATTTTGTGAGTATAATTTACAGTTTGAAGAGAGTACTCACTTGGGAAAACAGGGGTGGCAGTGCCATTGACACCCATGTTACCATTGGGGGTACAAAAGAGAGTCCCTTGGATACGCATCAGACCAAGGAGACCGCTGATAAGCCCTAGTTGAGCTTCAACAGCTGAGGCTGCCATTATGGCAACCAAGACAGAAATTAAGAGGACTGATTTCAAGGCCATGGGTAGAACTGTAAGGTTAATGCTATATAATTAAATTTGCAGGCTAGCTAGCTGGCTTAAGTATAATTATTGTACTGTTCTGCATTACGTACCCTATTTATAGAAAGGTAGGGTGAGAGCATATGCATGCATGCATATATGTTATTTTATTCTATGTGTGCACGCAACAGTACTGCAAGTCAACAATGCCAAGAAATTCAAGAAGCTTGATGGATATGCAACTTTAGTGGGCTTCACCCTACGTACAAAGCCAACTCTATTGCCAACCCCAGGCTCTTTCTAACCCCATTTTGAAAGCTGTTCAGTTTTTTCTTACATCTATGATCTATGTATGTATACATATGGTCCAAACAGATGCAACTACAATAACCATATGTAGAGTTTCACCAAAATGCATGTTATGATCGAGTAGCTCTAAATATCACATTCGGTTTTATATATATGTTGGGCCGTCATTATTTGGGCCGGTCTGATCTTATTTGTTCTGGGCTTTCCGGGTCAAATCCATTTTTACCCTTGGAACAGATAAAATTTGGACTGGAGGTGGTAGTAGAAGACAGGTGGCAGTTTGTGGGTGAATAGCTTATTAGAGAAGGATTAGCTAAAAAGGAGTTTAGCAGGCGGCTGATTGATTAGATGGGCTAAGCTGTTTTAAGTGTCCTTCATTAATGAGTAGTTGACATAATGTTGACTGAGTGGAAAGCAAGGTATGGTAAAGCCTGCATACAGCCAACTGACGTAAGCATCGGGGGAAAACATGCAAATTGGTGAGATGATATATGGGTACAAGGCACTACACAAAAGAGGTAACATTTTTTCTCTCCAGACACTAGAGCACATAAACCTCCATTGTTAATCCTTTTCCGGTCTGTACTTATTCTCACACCGGAGCGATCCCTGGCGGCCCAAGCCGTCGAGATCCGGTGCTGACGTGTTCATTGTGCAGGGTTAGGTGCGCTTTTTGTGATTGAGGCGCGTGGCGAGATCTTGGCGTTAACATTAGCGCTAGAAGGAGGGGTCTTTAGTGTTTTTGGTTTTCAATCACAAACATTGAATATCTTGCATTGGAAGTTATGGTGAAAACTAAGACGGTTACAGCCGAAGGACAGCCGACGACTGCTAGTTCTTCTTCGCAAAGAATCTCAGTGAAGGATAGGTTGGGTCCTTCGGTAAGTATCTATGGTAGACTTGGATCACAAGAAGTTCGGGGAGGGTCTCACGCTAGAGATCCTGGTGATGCCAAGAGGAAGTTATTTTCTACTACCAGCAAAAGTCCTGACAAGGATCGAAAAAGGGTGGTAGGTACACCGCCTAGGACCCAACACCGAGAAGGTCAGGTAGACAAAATCTCTACCCTGGCGAAGATGGCGCAAGAGACCGACACGGCTTTGAAAGAACTTCTACAGAAGAGGGAAGAGATTTCTAAACAGATGGTTCTTGTGGCTGAGAAAGAAGATGAGGCATCCAGTTACACTAGACCGAAAATACGGGGTTGGTCACCAGGTCGAAGAGCAAGGAGGGATGAATATTTTAGGCAGTCTGGAAGTGGGTTTTGTAGTCATTACCCGACAGAAGACGAAGTGGGTCACGAGAATATGCTCCCGAGACTTTGAAAAGGGTGCCCCGTATTGAGTATCGCAGGAATAGTAGAAGGGATGAGCGCTGAAGCCGTTCAAGAAGTTATTCTCCAGAGAGTCCGAAGAGGGTACACCACACAGGGGGTTCTCGTTCCAACCGAAGTAACAGACGAAGTCCTTCAGGATCGTCTAGTCCGGATAGAAAAGATCGGATTAAACATAAGAAGATGAACTTTCCAGTGAAAGAAGTTGCTTCGCCACCCAGGGTAGTAGAAGACTTAGCAAAAGAAATGAAAGAACTTCGAAAGCAGCTAACGGAGGTTCAGCAAGGGAAGGAGACTTCGGCCAAAAAGACGTCTCCTTTTTCATCGAAAATTCTTAAGGAGAAAGCGAATCCTAGCAAGAAGCTACCTCATATGGAAAGTTATGACGGTTCTGGGGATCCATACGACCACAGCCAAGCATTTGACAGACTGATGGATTATTACGACTATTCGGATGCGGCTAAGTGTCAGACATTTGGATTGACGTTGAGAAAAGACGCAAGGCAGTGGATGGGGACTCTGGCTTCGGATTCGATTGCGTCGTGGGCAGATCTGTGTGACAAGTTCCATGCTCTCTTCGGGAACAATAAGAGAAGGGGAAGGCCCACGGGATCGTTGGCTCAAGTAAGGCAGTATTCGAGCGAGACCCTGGGGCAATACGTAAAGAGGTTCAGAGAAGCTGTGGGGCAGGTTTCAGATCTCAACGATCTTCAGGCGGTAGGGTTGTTTCAGAATGGTTTAGATCTGGTGAAGTCAGAGAAACTGGTAAAGAAGCTGACGTTCAAGCATCCGAAAAGCTTGGCCGAAGCGTTTGAGAAGGCTGAAGGCTTTATCGTGGTAGCAGAAACGATGGCCAGCTTGAAGCAGAGCTCTTCGGAAAAGGCAAAAGAAAAGGACAAGGAAAAGTCAGATAGTAATCAGAGAAAGAGTAGTGGCAGTAATGACAGGTTTGAAGGGAATCAAAAGAGGTATAACAATAACTGGACACCTAGGGGAGATCGTCCGCCCGTTCCGACTCAGAAAGTGAATAAGGTGTATACGCAGCTCAACACAGATCGGGCTACTATTTTAGAACAGATAAAAAACCAACCATACTTCGAACCACTTAAAAACAATCCCCGACCACGGTCCGGAGATCCTGCTTTATACTGTAATTACCACTGGGATGTCGGGCATGATACGAATTCCTGCTGGAGTTTGAAGGAGTTCATTGAGAGAAAAGTTCAAAATGGTACTCTGGTACAGTATGTAGCAGGGCGAGAACGGCAGAGGGAACAGCCCAGGGAGAGGGAGTTAGCACAAGTCACTCAGCCGGTTCAACCAGTGCCGAACCAGGCGACACGATATGTTGTAGATGTGATCTCTGGGGGAAACATGGGTAAGGTTGCAAGGAAGAAAAGACGAGGATATTTGGACTCGATGATGACTCTGGCAGATAAGCCTCTGAAGGCCGAAAGGGCGTACCCGGGTTCCATAATCTCTTTTACAGATGAAGATTTTCCTTCGGAGCCTATCGAACCACACGAAGGAGCCTTGGTGATCACTGCACAGGTCGGTTCGGTGAATATGAAGAGGATGATGATCGACAATGGCTCTTCGGTAGATATTCTATATGCTCATGCTTATCACAGGATGCCTATGGATGGACAGAAGATGGAAATTGGGCAGGAGGCCCCTTTATATGGTTTCAGCAACGATCCAGTCAAAGTAGCCGGAACCATTGAACTGCCAGTTATCTTCGGAACGGTTCCCCAACAGGTTCAAATCATTTGTAAATTTTACGTCGTACATGTAGATTCAGCTTATAATGCCATTTTGGGGAGTCCTACTTTAACAGCTTTGCAGCCAGTTACTTTAATTTCCCACTTCAAAATCAAGTTTCCTACGTCCCAGGGAGTTGGCGAAGTCGCGGGAGATCTGGACTTAGCGAGGAAGTGTTATCGAAATGCTATGATCACTTCGGGAGTAGGAGTCAGCAAGCAGAAACATACCATGACCATTGAAATGGAACCATTTACAGAGAGTGGAATGGAACCATTAGTCATGCCCGCAGGGGAGACCAAAGATATCGAGTTAGTTCCGGGAAGGAAAGAGAAAACTGTGAAAATCGGTTCGGGATTGCCAGAGCCTTGCCGAACAAATTTGATGGAGTTGCTCCGGTGATATGCCGATGTCTTCGCTTGGGTTCCTAGTGACATGCCTGGGGTGAGTCAGAAAGTGGCTGAGCACAGATTGCAAGTGGATCCAGCTAAGAAGCCAGTTCGGTAGAAGAGAAGGATTTTCGCGCCAGAAAGACAAAAAATAATTGACGAGGAGGTTGCCAAGTTACTAGCTACAGATTTTATCTTTGAGATTGACTACCCAGAATGGATGGCAAACGTGGTTCTGGTATAGAAGCATAATGGAAACCGTTGCCAAGTTACTAGCTGCAGATTTTATCTTTGAGATTGACTACCAGAATGGATGGCAAACGTGGTTCTGGTACAGAAACATAATGGAAAATGGCGAGTTTGTATAGACTATACTGATCTGAATAAGGCGTGTCCGAAGGACTTTTATCCTCTGCCTCATATTGACCAACTTATTGATGCAACTTCAGGGTATGCCTTGCTTAGCTTCATGGATGCTTTTTCGGGATATCATCAAATTTCTATGTGTAAGGAGGATATACCGAAGGTAGCTTTCATTACTCATCGGTCGGTGTATGCCTACAAGAAAATGACGTTCGGTTTGATTAATGCGGGAGCTACTTATCAGAGAATGATGAACCACGTCTTCGCTAAGCAGCTAGGAAAGAATATGGAAGTCTATGTTGATGACATGATTGTGAAAAGTATGTCTGTTCGGGGTCATCTGGACGATCTAGAGGAGTGCTTCCAGACAGTTCGTCATTATGATTTGAAGCTGAATCCGACTAAATTCATTTTCGGGCTGGGAGCAGGCAAGTTTTTGGGATATTGGTCAGCAAGAGGGGTATCAAAGCCAATCCAGAGAAAATCCAGGCTATCTTGGACATGAAATCACCACAGTTGTACAAGGATGTCCAGCGTTTAACTAGTAGAATAGCATCGTTGCGGAGGTTCATGTCTAAATTGGTAGAAAGGTGCTTGCCGTTCTTTAATACATTGAAAGGGCCGAAGAATGCGAAGACGTTCCAATGGACTTCGGAGTGCGAGGAAGCTTTCCAAGGAATCAAGAGGTACTTATCTTCGGCACCTCTGTTGGTAAAGCCAGTTCCTACTGAACCTTTGTATTTGTATTTGGCTGCAAGTTCATTGGCCATAGAAGCAGTTTTGGTGCATGAGGTTGGGGGTAAGCAGCACCCGGTTTACTATGTGAACCATGCCCTTAGGGACGCAGAAACAAGGTATCCAAACCTTGAGAAGTTTGCCTTTGCTTTGATAATTGCTAGTAGAAAGATTTGGCAGTATTTCCAAGGTCGGGTAATAATGGTATATACGGATCAGCCACTGAAGAAGGTGTTGGGAAAACCAGAGGTTTTGGGGAGACTTGCTGCGTGGACGATGGAATTATCTCAGTTCTTCATAGAGTACTATCCACGGACAGCTATTAAAGGCCAAGCCTTGGCCGATTTTGTGGTAGAATGCTCGTTTTTCGAAGCTGATGGGAGCCTAAACGAAGTGGAGGGATCTACGAAAACGGTGGCTACACTTCAGCAGGCGCACAATTCTTGGACCTTATATGTCGATGGATCTTCTACTTCGAACCTTGGTGGTGCTGGGATCATTCTGACAAGTCCGGAGGGATTCAAAGTGCAGCAAGCTATCAGATTTGAATTCAGGGCAACGAATAATGAAGATGAATATGAGGCGGTGCTAGCAGGATTGCGTCTGGCCCAGATTCTGGAGGTTCAGAAGTTGATTATTTACAGTGAGTGTCAACTGGTCATCAAACAAGTTTCAGGAGAATATGAAGCTCAAGGCTCTAAAATGGTCAAGTATCTTACAGAATTGAAAGATCGACTTCAGTACTTTGGCTCGTGCGAATTTCAAGGTGTTGGTCGAACTGATAATTCAAATGCTGATGCATTGTTGAAGTTGGCTACAACTGAATCAAGCGCTTTTGACGGAACAGTTTACTTGGAAATCCTGAAACAGGCCAGCATCCAGCATAAGGAAGTAATGTGCGTAGAGCGGTCTAATTGTTGGATGACCCCATACATAAACTATCTAGCAGATGGCATACTACCTTCAGATCAAATATTGGCTAAGAAGGTTAGATACAAAAGTGCAAACTTCATACTTATTGATGGAGATCTTTATCGAAGGGCTTATTCCTCTCCATTGCTGAAGTGCTTGGTTCGGCCTGAAGCAGAATATACCCTTTGAGAGGTTCATGAAGGTATCTGTGGTGATCACATGGCCACGAAGTCGTTAGCGTATAAAGTGCTTCGTCAAGGATTTTATTGGCCAATAATTTTCAAAGAGGCTACCGATTATGTAAAGAAATGCCCGAAATGCCAGTTGAATAGTACAATCCCACATCAGCCACCAGAAGAGCTATACTCGGTTTTATCTTTTATACTTTTTACTGTCTAGGGGGTTGATATACTAGGTCCACTCCCGAAAGCGAAAGCTCAGGTCAGTTTTGTTATAGTGGCGATTGATTATATGACTAAGTGGGTAGAGGCGAAGCCGCTTCAGCTGATAACAGAGCAAGAATGCTTGAAGTTTCTGAAGGAGTCAGTAGTATTCCGATTTGGTATTCCTATGGCGGTAATTTCAGATAATGGACACCAGTTCGTGGGATTAAAATTTGAGGCATTCTTGAAGGAGTTAGGGATTCAGCATCGGAAGACTTCGGTTGCTCATCCACAATCTAATGGGCAAGTTGAGGTGACTAACAGAATACTCCTGAATGGGATCAAGAGAAGGCTAGATGACGCTAAAGAAAAATGGCCTGAAGAATTACTTAGCGTGCTATGGGCTTACCGAACTACGCCAAGGACTACAACGGGAGACTCCCCATTTAGATTGGCATACGATTCTGATGCCCTAGTTCTGGTGGAAATTGGGTCTACAAGTCTTCGGGTCAGTCAGTTTAAGGAATTGTATAATGACGAGGGACTCAAAGCCAACTTAGATCTGCTCGAAGAAGTCCGAGAGGCAGTCTTGATAAAATTGGCTACATATCAACGTCGTGTGGCTAAATACTACAACAAAGGGGTAAAGCTTCGGAGATTCGAAGTTGGGGATTTTGTTCTTCGGGAGGTAGAGGCTTCTACACCTCAGAATATGGGAAAACTTATGCCAAATTGGGAGGGCCCTTATGAAGTCGTTAGCGTACCGAAGCCCGGAACTTACCGGTTACGAGCCTTAGATGGGTCTGAGATTAAGAATACTTGGCATGCTGAAAGGGTCTGCAAATATTTTCAGTAGAGCCAGTGTCAAAGCCCGGAAGTCTGTAACTACAACGACAATTATCAATAAAAGTGACTTTTTTCTCCAACAATAGTTTTTCTTCCTGTTTAAGTTATAAGGTTGGATCCCTTCGACTCCTCGTAGCGAAGCAGAATATTTTTTAGGTTGAACCTGTTCAGCTCTCGGAGAGAACGAGGTTGCCAACTGGGTATAAGGATAGATTCTTTCGTTTCCTCGTAGCGAAGCGAACTATTAATGGTCCAACCCGTTCGGCTCTCGGAGAGAACGCGGTCACCAGTTATAAAGTTGGATCCCTTCGACTCCTCGTGGCGAAGCAAAATATTTTTAGGGTTGAACCTGTTCGGCTCACGGAGAGAACGAGGTTGCCAGTTGGGTATAAGGATGGATTCCTTCGTCTCCTCGTAGCGAAGCGAACTATTGATGGTTCAACCCGTTCGACTCTCGGAGAGAAAGCGATCACCAGTTTGAAGGTTGGATCCGTTCGACTCCTCGTAGCGAAGCGAACTATTGATGGTCCAACCCGTTCGGCTCTCGGAGAGAACGCGGTCACCAGTTATAAGGTTGGATCCCTTCGACTCCTCGTAACAAAGCGGAATATTTTTTTGGTTGAACCTGTTTGGCTCTCGGAGAGAACGGATTTACCTAATTGTTATAAGGATGGATGATATTGTTAGTTCCTTGGAACAAATATTCCCATTGAGAGCGCGGTGATTTATTCATTCTAACAATGGTATATGGCATTATTCGATAATGAGTAAGTCTCGACTTATATTATTACTTGACTTTGTTCGAAGTGTTGAAGTTAAATCACATGCTGATTGAATAACAATATAACTTAGACTTAAAAGGAGTAAAAAGGGATAAGATATATTTCATTGAACATAATAAAGAAATTACATTATTGTTGAAATTTGTACAAATTCGTAAGGGATAGATTGTCTTCGCCATCACTCTTCGTCTTCGTCGTCGGAAGAGTCGAGGAGTAATGGGTTCAGAGAGGCAGCAGCTAGTTTTGCTTTACCTTTGCTTCGGGCCTGTTCATAGCCCTCGACATACATCTGAACTATTTCATTTGTTAACTCGGTGGATTTACGGTATTCAGTTTGAATTTCTTTCCGAAGCTCCTCAGTAAGAGAGGGCCGGCCAATTTGACGTCACGAAGCTCTTTCTCAACTTTGCCCCGTAAGTCAAATTGTCGTTCTTCAGACTTCTTAGCCTCGATGAACGCTTGGGTCAGATTCTGATTATTTTGAGTTAATTGCTCGTTGGTGTGACGCCCCCAGAATAGGTCCAGTCAACCCAACCCATTTTGAGTCGCCAAATACATGGTACAGAATCCAAATACAAACTTTTATATCACACGGTCGTGCAAAATACGACCACACAACTGTGAGTGTCAATACAAATCGTATATAATACGAAATATCAACATTCAAATTCATTCTTTATTTATTACAATTATTATCTCATTATTTTACAAAAATAGCGAGGACTACTACTGCTCTAACTCGGACAATCATTCTGTCCCCCGACTAGTTCCTGCAACATTCTCATTTCCTGAAGAGGACAATAGATGAAAAGGGTGAGCTCAACTAGCCCAGTAAATAATATTATGACTAAGATAATGAAAAATAAATTATCGTTAGCCTTCAACAATTCAGATAAAATATTATTGACAACAAGTTTTAGATCAATATTCGCAGCGAAAATAACAATTCATTAGAAGAGTTAAGTAGAGAATGAAGTCTTCTATATTCTATGATTTAAAAGTCCATCATCAATATTTTATCCCTGTAACATCAATCATTCAAATATTCATCATTGCACTACGGCCAAAGATATTCATTTGTATCACCAGTGGTCATGTTCATCTCAACACCTGTTCATTTCAACACCTGTCCATCTTTGCACTACAGCCAAAGATATTCATCAGGTAATCATTCATCTTTGCTCTACAGGCCAAAGATATTCAGTTATATCACCATTTAGGACTGACAATGATGAAAAATAATATAAATAACGAATCCAGTGAGATAAAAGACAAAGATTAAGGATTTGTAATCTAATTTATCCAAGTTCAAGAATACTCCATAATAATACTTTGTGGAGCAAAATTCAAGAATAAAGCTCAAAACTTAGATCCAATCAAAGATAGTAATCATAACAGACAATTTGGACAAATAGAAGAAAATTTAATTTTTTCGTGAATAGTGCCGTATACGTGAATAGTAATCCCGACGAAAAAAATAAGAATTTCATAATACAATCCATGCCAATATTTTTAGTATAATGATATTGAAAAGAATAACATCATTTATAAAAAAAATAACATCCCTTACCTCAAAAGAATAGTACCTCTGACTGGAATATCGGATATAATACCGAAGGAAACTTGCACTGAATAGTAACACTCAAAGTATCTAAATATTCATAAAAATACGCTTGATATTATAGAGAGAGAAAACTTCTGATTCTGGTGTGATTTTCAATTCTAACCTAAGCACCCTATTTATAGGAAAAGCTTAGGATGTCAAAGAAAACTTTTTAATAAAATAATATTTTTAAAAAAAAATAAATTCAGAAGCCTTCAAAGAAAGCCATCAGCATTCACCAACAAAAAGTGGGGCCCACTATTTTATAAAAAAAAAAATATTTTCTGAAACTTCAATAATTCATAATAAATAGCTCCTTTGTCAGAAAAATACAAATTCTATATCTTTTACATAGAAAATTTAATTCTCTACAACTTTGTAGAAGGAAGATTTTTCAAATTTCAAACATAAATTATCCGAAATCCATAAACGGATGATTTTCCACATCAAAATACTGTTAAAAACACATCAGCGTTAATTCCTTCTTTTATATCCACAAAATAAATATTTTTTTATCATATAAATCAATAATTAATTATTCACAAATAATATTACAGAACTACAATATTGACAACCAGGTCGTTCCCAAGAAAGAGGGGGCCTTCCGATAAAGACTTCTCCTTACTAGCGCGCAATTAAATAACCCCTCCTAGACAGAACTTTCTTAGACATTATCAATAATGCTATCTAATAATATTATTCAAATAATATGAATTATTGAGTTAATAATGTGAAATGCTGTGCAGTGACAATTATTGAATCAATTATATAAAATAGCAACGTAACAATTATTGATATAAAATATCAACGCAGCAATTATTGAATCAATAAAATATCATGCAATTATTGAATCAATAATATAAAATATTGAACAGTAATTACTGTAACAATAATTGAGTAGTGACTTCTTACGTAAGAATCAATAATTTAAAATACTGTGCAATACCGTGTGCTACTGTGCAACACCGCGTATTACTGTATTTTAACCACCAGGTATTTCAACAGTACTAACGTAACAACTACGCCATTATTTTATTAAAAAAATTATTTATGTCGCTTTCTATATCCGACAGTTATTCTGTTGTGGGGCCCACAAATGGCTGCGCCGTCGTACGAATATTCCACGACTAAACGAATATTCCCCGACAACAATGAATATTTTATAACCACTTGCTTATTTTGAAATATTTGCACATTTCACCCATAACTTTTCATATTTATCAAATCAACACCTTACTATTTTGAAATAATATATAAAAAAAATTAAATCTTTATTCATAAAAGTTGGAGTCTTACAACCTTCCCTCCTTATGAAATTTCGTCCTCGAAATTGACGTACGTACCTGGTATGTCGAAAAGGTGAGGATACCTCGCTTTCATTTCCGATTTCAACTCCCAGATCATTTTCTCAATAGCATGGTTTCTCCACAAAACTTTAACTTGAGGTATAATTTTTGAGCGTAGGACATGCTCCTTCCTATCCAAGATATTGACAGGTACCTCCTCGTACGTTAAATTTTTGACTATTTCGTCTGGTTCTAACTCAATAATACAGTTTGGATCTTCTACATATTTACGAAGCACTGATATGTGAAAAATATTATGAACACGAGACATGCTTGGAGGTAAAGTGAGTCTATAGGCAACATTTCTTACTCGGTCAAGGATCTCAAATGGACCAATGAATCGTGGATTGAGCTTTCCTCTCTTCTCGAATCTCGTAACTCCCTTCCACGGAGCAACACGTAATAACACATGGTCCCCAACATTAAATTCCACGTCCTTTCGATGAAGATCCGCATAACTCTTTTGTCGATCTTGTGCTGTTTGTATCCGTTGTCGGATCATTTGGATATTTTCTGTAGTCATACGTACTAACTCCGGTCCCAACAATGTTGTTTCACCCACCTCGTTCCAACATACTGGAGAACGACACTTTTTTTCATACAACACTTCGAATGGAGTCACGCCTATACTTGCCTGATAACTAGACCTGGCAAAAGAAGCCCGGGCCCGCGAGCCGGCTCGGCCCGCCCGAAAAAAAGTGGGCTATGGGCTTTATAATTTTAGCCCATAAAAAACTGGGCCATTTTGGCTCGGCCCGTGGCCCGTTCATAAGTTTTTTTTTTTTAAATAATGATGCTTGTGAGGGTTGAACACAAGACCTCCAACTTATTAAATAAGAGTTAAACCAACTGAGCTACAACAACTACTTGTTTGAGACTAAATTTTTTTAGATCAAATTAACCTCAACCTCTTATATCACTATTATTTTGTAAGCATATATTTTTAATCAACTTCTAATATATTTTATAAACGCAAAAAATGTATGCTTTCTATTTTAACAATTAAATGTCATTTTCTTTTTATAATTTTTTTTAAATAATCAAAAAGAAGTTAGCAAAACAATAATGTTTGAAATATTTCTTTTATACACATCATATGCCATATGCCCATGTGTGATGACAACTCATCCTTAGTTAACCATATTCATACAAAATTACAAATGTTAAATCCTACTCCCCCCGCTCCTAAAAAAAGAGTCCATTTGCCTTTTTTTTATTCCAAAAAAAGAGTTCAATTTGTTTTGATTGTAGCATTAACAAACATCCTTAACTCATGAAGCTAAGGAAACTTGAATTTTGCAAAATTATGACATAAAAAGATTGTGTAAAATAAATTTTGCAAAAAGAAAAAAAAATTAAAGGCAAAAGCCCGCGGGCCGGCCCGGCCCGGGTTGGGCCACGGGCCGTCGTTTTTCAGCCCATAAAAAGCCGGGCCGTTTTGGCCCGGCCCAAAAATGGCCCGGCCCGCCCGTTTTCCAGGTCTACTGATAACTGTTGTTGTAGGAGAATTTCACCAATGGTAAGTACTTATCCCAACTCCCTTTGAAGTCTAGAACACAGAGTCTCAATAGATCTTTGAGAGTTTGAATAGTCCTTTCTGATTGTCCGTCTGTTTGAGGTTGATAAGCCGAACTGAATCGTAAATTCGTGCCCATAGCTTTCTGCAAACTGATCCAAAATCGTGAAGTAAATCTGGGGTCACGATCCGAAACTATGGATACTGGCATGCCATGCAATCTCACAATCTCATTCACGTACATATGAGCAAGACGTTCAAGGGAATAAGTCTCTTGTATCGGCAAGAAATGAGCAGACTTGGTTAATCTATCAACAATAACCCAAATCGTATCTATGCCTTGAGAAACCTTGGGAAGACCCGTAACGAAATTCATTGTAATGTGTTCCCACTTCCATCTCGGAATCTCCAGTGGTTGCAATGGACCCTTCGGCACTTGATGTTCCGCCTTTACACGTTGACAAGTTAAACATCTCGAAATAAATTCTGCGATCTCTCTTTTCATATTGCTCCACCAAAATGTATGTCGAAGATCACGATACATTTTGGTACTCCCAGGATGAATTGCAAACAGTGTGTTGTGTGCCTCCATCATGATTCTATGCTTCAAGTCAGAATCGTTAGGAACACAAAGTCTGGAGTTGACTCGAAGTATTCCCTTTTCATCGATTCTTGCTTCTGGAATGGCACCTTCTTGCACCTTCTTCTTTATCTTCATCAGCTCCGGATCCGTAGCTTAAGCAGCTTTAACTTTGTCAATCAAAGCTGGTTCTACGCGTATACTTGGCATCATCGCACTCATTCCCGTATATGATCTTCTACTCAACGCGTCAGCTACCACGTTCGCTTTTTCTAGGACGGTATTTTCGTAATCTTTCAACAGCTCGAGCAACGTCGTTGTCGCATGTTGAGTTCTTTTTGAAAAAATGTTTGAGGCTTTTGGAGTATATTAGGATGTTATCAATAATGACAACCACGAAATGATCCAAATATTTGATACCAACTGTGACTCTCATGGTGTTTCAACCATAGCACCTCACAATTGGTCAAACAGGTCATCAATACGAGGTAACAGATACCTATTCTTGATGGTGACATGGTTTAACTCCCGATAGTCAATACAACGTCGTATACTACCGTCTTTCTTCTTTACAAATAAAACAGGAGCACCCCAATGAGATGTACTAGAACGAATAAAATCGATGTCTAACAACTTCTGTAGTTGGACCTTTAACTCCTGAAGTTCAATAAGAGTCATTCGATATGGGGTTTTAGAAATTGGTTTTGTACCGGATTCAAGGTCAATAAAGAATTCAACTTCACGTTCTGGGGGTAGACCGGAAATTTCTTCGGGAAATACATCAGGAAACTCATTAACAACGGAAATATTATTCAAATCTGACGTATTCTGGTTTAGATCAGTGACATGGGCTACGAAAGCTTGACATCCGTTTTTCAATAAAAGAATAGCTTTGTGACTTGAAATGACATTGACTGATTTTAGTGGTTTGGTGGTTTGGATTTGCACAACAGGTTGATTAGGAATATGAAAACTAACAACCTTACGAAAGCAATCAATTTTGGAATGGTAAGTGGTTAACTAGTCAATTCTTAAAATCACGTCAAATGCAAGTATTTTCAAAGATATAAGATCAACAGGTAAGGTAAGGGTACCAATCTGAATCAAACAAGATTTATAAACTGTGGATGTAACAAAGGTTTCTCCTAACGGAGTTTCAACAGATAAGTCAAAGTCTAACTTATCAAAAGTCAAGTTCAAACGTTGAGCACAAGCAGGTGAAATAAAGGAATGGGTAGAACCGGTATCCAATAAGGTATAGATTTCGCAAAAATTTATGATTAACTAACCCGTGATAAATTCATTCGGGTCCCTCGCGTTTTGGGCAGTCACGACAAATGCTCTTTCAGGAACCACCGACTTTGATTTGTTTGGGACAGTCTTTGGTGTCACTATCCCAACTGGTCTTGACTTTGCTATAAAGCTCATTCCACCCTCAACTGCTTCGTCACACTCTTGATCCATGATTTGAATCATTACTCTTCGATCCATATTGAATTGGGGTTGACCGCTATGCATAGGATAATTCCAAACTCGATGTTGGATTCTTCCAATTGCTGTCCAAAAAGTGAAATCCATATCGTCTATTTTGGCCTTCTTGGATCGGACGTCTCTTTCTAAAATATCAACGCGTCGTGTGGCTTTTACCCATGCATCTTCAATTCTCACTCGTTCAGTTGCTTCTTCTTTTAGCTGATCGTTGACATTCGCATTTTCAGATTCCAGCTCTAATATCATATGTTCTGCCAGAGAGAGCTTCTGTTCAAGCCTCGCATATCAGGTAGCAAAATCTTGAATTTTTGTATCCCTTTCTTGAATTGTTGTATCCCTTTGTTCCACGGCTGTCTGTCGTTCTTCACCCTGCTCTTCTAACTCATGAATACGATCTTGCAGTTCAACATTTCGATCATAAAATTCTCCTAACAAATCCTCCTCCTCAGGTTCCTCTTCTTCTTCACTCTCAGCTGCTACCTCTGCGACTAGCTCGGGTGCAACTATTAATTCTTCACTCACCATATGGATATTTCTAATTTCTTCTTCTCCCGACATCACAATATCCTGGTTGGTGATTAGCGGTGCCTCCACGGTCTCATTCACTCCATTGTTAACATTCTCAGTTGTCATTCTCAAATACTGTCATAAAACAAGGGTTAATTAAACAAATTAACATATCACATATTAACCCTATGCTCCGACTGACCAATTAAATACCACATAAGCTTAGGTAGGACACACTAGCGAAGGATTTACTCGTCTCTCCCTTCCTAGTTCTATTCCCCGATCTCCGTCAGAGATCATATCCCTAAGCTCTGATACTAACTGTGACGTCCCCAGAATAGGTCCAGTCAACCCAACCCATTCTGAGTCGCCAAATACATGGTACAGAATCTAAATACAAACTTTTATATCACACGGTCGTGCAAAATACGACCACACAACTGTGAGTGTCAATATAAATCGTATATAATACGAAATATCAACACTCAAATTCATTCTTTATTTATTACAATTATTATCTCACTATTTTACAAAAATAGCGAGGACTACTACTGCTCTAACTCGGGCCATCATTCTGTCCCCCGACTAGTTCCTGCAACATTCTCATTTCCTGAAGAGGACAATAGATGAAAATGGTGAGCTCAACTAGCCCAGTAAAGAATATTATGACTAAGATAATGGAAAATAAATTATAGTTAGCCTTCAACAATTCAGATAAAATATTATTGACAACAAGTTTTAGATCAATATTCGCAGAGAATGAAGTCTACTATCTTCTATGATTTAAAAGTCCATCATCAATATTTTATCCCTGTAACATCAATCATTCAAATATTAATCTTTGCACTACGGCCAAAGATATTCATTTGTATCACCAGTGGTAATGTTCATCTCAACACCTGTCCATCTTTGCACTACGGCCAAAGATATTCATCAGGTAATCATTCATCTTTGCTCTACAGGCCAAAGATATTCAGTTATATCACCATTTAGGACTGAGGATGATGAAAAATAATATAAATAACGAATCCAGTGAGATAAAAGACAAAGATTAAGGATTCGTAATCTAATTTATCCAAGTTCAAGAATACTCCATAATAATACTTTGTGGAGCAAAATTCAATAATAAAGCTCAAAACTTAGATCCAATCAAAGATAGTAACCATAACAGACAATTTGGACAAATAGAAGAAAATTTAATTTTTTTCGTGAATAGTGTCGTATACGTGAATAGTAACCCCGACGAAAAAAATAAGAATTTCATAATACAATCCATGCCAATATTTTGGTATAATGATATTGAAAAGAATAACATTATTTATAAAAGAAAATAACATCACTTACCTCAAAAGAATAGTACCTCTGACTGGAATATCGGATATAATACCGAAGGAAACTTGCACTGAATAGTAACACTCAAAGTATCTAAATACTCACAAAAATACGCTCGATATTATAGAGAGAGAAAACTTCTGATTCTGGTGTGATTTTCAATTCTAACCTAAGCACCCTATTTATAGGAAAAGCTTAGGATGCCAAATAAAACTTTTTAATAAAATAATATTTTTTTAAAAAAAAAAAATTCAGCCGCCTTCAAAGAAAGCCATTAGCATTCACCAACCAAAAGTGGGGCCCACTATTTTATAAAAAAAATATTTATTTTTTGAAACTTCAATAATTCATAATAAATAGCCCCTTTGTCAGAAAAATACAAATTCTATATCTTTTACATAGGAAATTTAATTCTCTACAACTTTGTAGAAGGAAGTTTTTCCAAATTTCAAACATAAATTATCCGAAATCCATAAACGGATGATTTTTCACACTAAAATACTGTTAAAAACACATCAGCGCTAATTCCTTCTTTTATATCCACAAAATAAATATTTTCTTATCATATAAATCAATAATTAATTATTCACAAATAATATTACAAAACTACAATATTGACAACCAGGTCGTTCCCAAGAAAGAGGGGGCCTTCCGATAAGGACTTCTCCTTACTAGCGCGCAATTAAATAACCCCTCCTAGACAGAACTTCCTTAGACATTGTCAATAATGCTATCTAATAATATTATTCAAATAATATGAATTATTGAGTTGATAATGTGAAATACTGTGCAGTGACAATTATTGAATCAATCATATAAAATAGCAACGTAACAATTATTGATATAAAATATCAACGCAGCAATTATTGAATCAATAAAATATCATGCAATTATTGAATCAATAATATAAAATATTGAACAGTAATTACTGTAACAATAATTGAGTAGTGACTTCTTACGTAAGAATCAATAATTTAAAATACTGTGCAATACCGTGTGCTACTGTGCAACACCGCGTATTACTGTATTTTAACCACCGGGTATTTCAACAGTACTAACGGTAACAACTACGCCGTTATTTTATAAAAAAGGTTATTTCTGTCACTTTCTATATCCGATAGTTATTCTGTTATGGGACCCACAAATGGCTGCGCCGTCGTACGAATATTCCCCGACAATAAGAATATTCCGCGACCAAACGAATATTCCCTGACAACAATGAATATTTTATAACCACTTGCTTATTTTGAAATATTTGCACATTTCACCCATAACTTTTCATATTTATCAAATCAACACATTACTATTTCGAAATAATATATAAAGAAAATTAAATCTTTATTCATAAAAGTTGGGGTCTTACAGTTGGCCCGTCGCAATCCTTCATTTTGATCAGCAGTCCTTTGTTGAAGGGCTTCAGCGGCTGCCAGTTGTTCCTTCATCTTGACAAGATCGCCTTGGAGACCTCTGCAGTTGAAGCGAATGTTTTCATGTTCGCTTCTCTCGTTGGCCAGCGCAGATTTTAAAATGGCATTTTCTCTTCGGGCCACCTCTTCTTCGGCTTCGACTTCTTTATATCTTTGATAGAGACTCCCGAAGATTCCATTTGCCTGCAGTTATCCTGAGTTAATAAAATGTCTAAAGAAGATATTTATAAGCGAAAATGGTTAAATACTTACTCTAGCCTGGTTAGCCAGGCCTTCTTCCATCAGATCAACAATGGAGCTATTGCCAAATCGATGGTTGTCTGTGTCCAGAACGAAAGAATTATAGAGGTGTAGAGGGAAGTCTTCGTTCTGATCAGGCCATAAGCTAGGTGATCGAGAATCTCCAAACGTTGACCCAAAGAGAGGAGGGTTCGATCGTTGAGGAGAAGGTATTGGTTGGTCTTCACCTAAGAATTGGTCATCCGAAGGATGTTTTTTCTTTCGAATAAAAGGAGAACTGGGTTCAACCTCGAATTCATGTAGTTCGGTGGGTGAAGGTGGAGGTTGATTCGATGCAGAAGGAGGTACCCTCAACTCTTCGGTTGTGAGAGGTATAATTTTGACCTTAGCCTTTCGTTTCTTAGTAAGGAGGACTTTAGTACGATCAGTGATAGGCATGTCGAGGAGGCTCTCTGTGAGGACAGGGGCTGGAGTATGTCTGGGCCTCCTTGCAGCCCTCTTCTTGCGGCGAAGATGGCTTGGTCCTACAGGAGAGTGGGATTCCGTAACTGGGGGGTCGGCAGTTTGGTCTTCAGCAAGTTGCCCTTCGATTTCTAGAACTTCGGGGGGATCTTGGGCTGGTTCGGCGGAAAGAAACTCCTCTAATTCTTTCAGATCGGAGGAGGTAGGCTTGATAAGAGATACTGCAAAGTTGAAAAAATGTATTTCAGAATAGATATTAAAAGAAGATTCAAGAAACTACACAAACGTTGACTTCGGACTAATATTTGTGGTTGTACAACTATGTCTGCTTGCTTAGGAGGGCGAAGCTCCACTCTTTCATGGGAAATTTTTCCATGATCTTTGCTATCTCCCGTACACGCTCCTCTGGGATATCACCAAGATCTGAAGTAACATGAGCAACAGTGGTCCAGTCTGGGATGGAGGATACCACTTCTTATTACTTGACGGAGTGTCCATCAGGGGGCGTTTATCAAATTTAGAGTTGGGTTTTGGAGCCTGTTTGCCTAAAACCTTGAATCCCTTTTCGCGGGACTTGCCAGAAGTAAAAAGAGTGAAAAATAAGTCAATGGAAGGGGGAATCCCTAATTCGCTACAAAAAGCGATGAAAGCAATGATGTGGATGTAAGAGTTAGGAGCCAATTGGGCGAATCTAACACCCATGAACCCTAAAAGGGTAATGACGAAGGCATGAAGAGAAAAACGGATCCCCTTCTCAAAAAAGATGATGGGCATAGCGGTCCAACCCTCTGGACGTTGGTACATTCGCTCAGACGGAACGGGCACTCTCAGACGGTGAGTGTCAGGGATTTGGTATCGTTTTTGGACGACGTCGAGATCATCCTCTGTGAGATTGGAGGGGGTATTAGCAATGGGGTGTTGCAGCTCGTCTGAGAAATCGAAAGGGGGGATCTTAGGAATAGGATGGGGGAGACTCTTGCCGGACGAGGGTTTTGGTTTGGGATTTATCTACGGAATGGTTTGGGTAGTGGGGTTATCGGAGTTCTGTGCAGCCATTGATGACGATTTGACTAAGAAGAAGAAAACCAAAGAAGGAAGGAAAGCTAGAGAGTCTTTGAATTTCAAATGAGCAGATAAAGCTATCTGATTTGGGGGTTTGAAGATTTTATAAAATTGTCTTTTCAAAGGCTCACGAAACCCAAAGACTGCACATTTAATAGAGATAATGATGGGAGAGGCTAGCGTCCGCTCTTGGAATTGAAGAAACCGTCATTTACCTTTGAATTTGAAGAGTTGGTATTTGCTTTTGAATTGGGGATATCTATATCCGGTCATGGGCCTTTTATCAAGTGGGCTTCACCGAATCCGTTCGAATTCTTTTTTGGTGTTTGGATCGGGCCCTTATACTCTTTCATCAAACATACTGATTAATAAAAGACTAAGGGGCAATGTTGGGCCGTGATTATTTGGGCCGGTCTGATCTTATTTGTTCTGGGCTTTCCGGGTCAAACCCATTTTTACCCTTGGAACATTGGGTTATTGTCTAAATGATTATTCAAATAAAATTTGGGCTGGAGGTGGTAGTGGAAGACAGGTAGCAGTTTGTGGGTGAATAGCTTATTAGAGAAGGGTTAGCTAAAAAGGGGTTTAGCAGGCGGCTGATTGATTAGATGGGCTAAGCTGTTTTAAGCCTCCTTCATTAATGAGGAGTTGACATAATGTTGACTAGGTGGAAAGCAAGGTATGGTAAAGCCTGCATACAGCCAACTGACGTAAGCATCGGGGGAAAATATGCAAATTGGTGAGATGATATATGGGTACAAGACACTATACAAAAGAGGTAACATTTTTTCTCTCCAGACACTAGAGCACATAAACCTCCATTGTTAACCCTTTTCCGGTCTGTACTTATTCTCACACCGAAGCGATCCCTGGCGGTCCAAGCCATCGAGATCCGGTGCTGACGTGTTCATTGTGCAGGGTTAGACGCATTTTTTGTGATTGAGGCGCGTGGCGAGATATTGGCGTTAACAATATATATATATATATATGAGTACCCAACAATAAAGTAACACATTGTGGTAAATATCAAGATTTCCATATATACGATCGATACACTTGCATATAATTACTGTTTTTAATGATCCCTTTTCAATGCTAAACCTTAAACTTGGAATTAGAGATTGAACTCGTGTTTTAGTTTATGAGAAATTAATTAATAGAATTTGGCTTATTTACAAGCTAGGATCAAAACTGCCAAGTCAATATCAATTACCAGAAGGTGCTTCAACCTTTTCCCACCCGTGCCGGCCACCAAAGAATAACTCAATGAATACATACAATAAACTAAACTAAATTAAATTTAAAAATGATTTCCCAAAATGATCATGGGGTCTAGCTAGCTAGCTAACTAGAGGTACCTAGCTCAGTCCTCATTGATCGATGATTGCGTATGCAATTAGTAAATTAAAAGATGAGAATCTTTAAAAGTAAGTCGAAAGAGATCCATACATATAGATAGTGGATCCAGTTGATGACCTTAGTTTCTCCTCTTAATTTGTCCTCGATCTCAGCTGGCTTAATTTCCCTATCAAAAAAATCTCAGTGCAAAAGTCATAGTATTGTTGTTCATCATTTTCATCCTCTAGCTCACATGCTACGCAGCTTTTCTTTGTGGGTAACCCCCTACAAGAAATGCCAAGCCTACTACGCTTCAAAGTCATCCATGCATGCATGCCTTTTCAAATCCACTATAATATATATATATATATATATATATATATATAGAGAGAGAGAGAGAGAGAGAGAGAGAGAGACTGTCCAAGTTGCTACAACTAGCTAGCTAGGTATAAAAACATCTCTCATGATCTCACAATACATTTAGTTTAAGCACAACAAATAGTTGAATATTCTTACCGTTGTTAAGACAAGTAAATGACATGATCTGGGGGTGAATTTATGATTTTAGTTCTGCTAAGGCAACAAAATAAAATAAGATAATTTGAATTAAATAAAACTGGACAACTTATATATATATATATATATATATAGACACACACACTTCCTTCGTTCCATATATAGGTGGTCTGCTTTGGTGGTGGTTTTTTTTATATATATATAATCCAAATATGAAAATCTATAATTTAAATAGTAATGTTAGAGATACAACTTATTCTACACCTATTTTATAATTTGATGAGGTGACATATTCCACCTCAACATATTGATGAACAATTTGCTTCAATCTAGTCTTCGGACTCATATAAAAGCTGATGTGGAGTATGGCAAATCAACAAATTATAAAATAAGTTGTTTATTCTAATTAAAATTGATGCAATCCATATCTTGGGCATAGTCTTGTGAATGTAGTTTTCTCCACCTAATTAACTTTTAAATAGGATTCTTTGTTGGAAATTTAGACCCTCCAATTCGTTATGGGGTATTCCTATCCCATGTGTTAGCTTTCATGTTATTGAGGAGATCGAATAATTAATATTAATATACAATTAATAGGTCAAAAGAGATATATGCTTTTATTCTGCTTTGTAGAATAAGAAAAATGATATACCAGTCCTTCATGTGCAAATATCACTTGCATTAATAGACTGGTAGCCTTTATAACAATTAGAGTTCTCATGGGCCCTCCAAGTCCAGTTATCTGCGAACAGAACAAAAATGTTTTTTTTAAAATAAGAAAGAAAATTTATAAAAATAAGAAAATAAAAATTGGAATTGCTATAACTTGTGTCACTGACTCCAATTCCTGCAACAATAGGATGTATGCAGTGTACAGAAAAGGGTAGAAGCACTACCTTTGAGCATTTTCATCATTTTACAATTATAAAAAAGCAAGTCACAAAATAGGCTTAATGAATACCAACATCAAAGGAAGGAGTTGATGACACAAAACTGCAACACAAGTGTAGTCAGTCTATAGAACTGCACATTTTTTGACCAACAGAATACTCTGGCATAAAAATTGTGTGCAATTCAAGTATTTTGGTTATTACGAACCATGCCACACATACTCACTGACTTGTGTATAAGCTTCCGGACACAACCAAAGAATCAGCAAAATACAAAACACTCCCTAACGAGGGGGGTGAGGGAGAAAAGGAGTAAAAATTGTTTCAGGTTTCCTCAGATCGGACAGGGAGGAACATCAAGGGTTGTACCCGCTTGAATCTGGCCCCAACCAATAAGACGCCAATGTTTTTCAACCCGCCGGCTCAGTGCAATTTTCTCCCCTTTGCTGGTGCATACCGGAGATGTAAGTTGCAATTTTGCCAAATCGTTCCTTACAGCAAGAACTCGAGCACCTGTTGACATAGATCCAATATTCAGCATAAGTATCTCTCCCTTTGCAAGCTTTGAGACCTTGCCCTGCCTCTCTGTGCCCTTCGTCCTTACACCCAGAAGACGTCGAAGCAAGAAAAAGTTCACCTGTACACAAGAATGAAGAAACAATTAGGAAAAAAAATGTTTTTAAAAGGCATGTACAATAAATCGCTTGGATATGACGAAAAACAGTTGGCTTAACAGCTAGACAGTATCATCTGAAAGTGAAGAAGACCGTTTGTTTGGGAAGACCCTTACCTCTAGTTCAACATACACCTCAGGAAGTGATCCGACCTCCCCAAGGACCTGTCCCACCAAACGATCAGCACGAGTTAAGGTGGGGTCCATGGTTGTGCCAACACCAATCAGGCCTCCTGGCACAGCAAATTGTAATTCATTTTGCTCTGCATATAATGAAACTATTCTAGAGTATATTGGGGTGCACTTAATGTTGCCACTTTCATCTTTAACTACAATCCCAGGACGAACCTCTATGTATTGATTGACCTTCAAAACCCCCTGCACAAAGATAGTCAACTTAAAAATACAGAATATGTATTATTCCCGGAAACCTGCAAGCTTGCTTGATGAACATAACCACACCACACACACACAAAAAAAAGAAAAAAAAATGAGGCCCCAAACCTAGGTTAAAAAAATTTGAAATAGGTCACAGTAAAATCCACATCCCCTATCTGGTACCAGGATTTGATTATCTAAAGTTCATTACCGATTTTATATGTTATAGATTATACAGAAAGAAACAAAGAGATTGCAAATCAATGATTTATCCCAAGGTAAAAGGAAAGACGAACCTTGAGGATGCTTCCACCAGCAACACCACCTCTAATTTCATCAACTTCAAAGCCAGGCTTGTTAACGTCAAAAGACCGGATCACAATCATATTTGGCGGTGAGATGAAATTCCTCTCTGGAATGGGAATCCTTTTCACAATATATTCACACACGACATCAATGTTATACTTCAGCTGTGCAGAAACTGGTATCACTGGTGCACCATCTGCAACAGTTCCCTGGCCACAAGTTTTGATACATAGGTTAAAGGAATGAAATACAAGGCCATAATTTCCCATGGAATGAACCAAGAGAACAAACCTGGATAAATTTTTGGATAGCTTCATGCTGGTTGATGGCCACATTTTCCTGAATTAGGTCGACCTTATTTTGAAGAATTATTATATGCTGAAGGCGCATAATTTCAACAGCAGCCAAGTGCTCTGAAGTCTGAGGTTGGGGACAACTTTCATTGGCAGCAATGAGAAGTAATGCCCCATCCATAATTGCTGCTCCATTAAGCATTGTAGCCATGAGAATATCATGACCCTACGAAAATAAATGAACATTCAGAGCAGTTAACAGGAAGAATTAAAAAAGAAATCAGATTAGCATGTAAAAAAATAGTGCCTCTGTCTTCTACTTTTTTATTGAGTTCCTCCAACCCATTAACCAAATTTTGAGATCACCCCACTAGGCACATAAAAAGAAAAGTGGCGAGCAAAGAGAAGATCAATTACATTCTTTTCTTTTTTGACGGGTTTTTTTATTTGGGGGGGGGGGGGAGTGGGGTCTAATATAAATAGCCATGTTGAAACTCAAAAACTGAATTGCACAAGGACAAACGAACATGAAGCACACTAATCATCAACCTCAGATGTGCAATGAATCTCTTGTTAAAAATCAAAGTTAGGTTAAAAAAATGGCATTATTTAAGAACTATATCAGAATGCTTAACTATTTCAACACTATGCAATCCACCAGTTAATCTTAAAAAACTTTTACATGAAACGGGTATTTACGCTCCGGGGAGGATGGGGACAGGGGGGCGTTCACATGCAAGGGTGTATTGCATGCCTACAGATTCATCGACATGAAAGATATTATCTAGAAACACTACTACAAACAGGACTTACAGGAGGCTGATGAATTGCATCAAAACTGATGATAAATTCACGAGGATGGACCATATATTATTGAGAAGTCAGAGAAAATGATCTAATTCTTATACATGTGCATGTATGATATCCAGGGTGGAAACTGAGGAAACATCCGCAACTCAAAACTGAATTTTACAAAGAAGAAGAAACATTAACGCATTACACCATTGACATTGGAACTTCAATGATTCCTTGTTACAAAGTCAAAGATAGTGCCTTAAACAAGTGGCACACAAGGTTTATGAAACACTATAGCAGTTCTACAACATGCAAATTCAGCAGTTAAATACTTTAACAACATTCATGTGTGAGGGTGGTTTGTATGCTACAGGCTACAGATACGTCAGAAGGAAAGATATTATGTAAGAACACTACCAATGTGCATTATAAACTGGACTAACTAGAGACTGATGAATCCCATCTAAACTGATGTTGAATAACGAGTACTTTAAAATTAAGGATTAAACCAATTGAAATGAATTAATATTGAGGAAAACTATTTTTGGAAATTTTATTTACTGGAATGAAAAGTACAGTTCTACGAAGTAGCACTTGATAAACTTACTGGGCAATCGACAAACGACACATGTCTCAGTAAATTCATCCTGGCGTTCTCAAACCCCGGCACGTCACAAAGTGGAGCATCTTCTTTCCCACTTCCAAATGCCCTGAAAAAAAAATTGAACATAATAAAAAACAAAAAATAAGTAAAAAAATAAGTGCAGTCTGCAGTAATCAACTTACTTGTAACACATAGGTCGAGGGCAACGTTCATCTTCACATTTGTATATTTTTGCATTTGCATACCCAAGCTTAATAGTGATGTTGCGTTCCAGCTCATTTTTGAAACGAACAGTCTGCAGATATATTGAAAGATCAAATAACTTCCTGATGGTATTACTTCTACCAGTATTATTAATCTTTCTAAAAAGCTTCATGGTTATCATTCTTCACAATTTTCTGGTCGTATATCCTAGAATTAAAATTTCAAGATACAATATGACCTCTTCAACTATCAAGAAAATTTTTGACCAAGTTGGAGGAAGAATTATATTTAACATATATAAAAGTGAGCTTAGGAAACCTAGAATTATAATTGATTGTTCTCATTTTGATTAAGAGAATCTTCATCCAAATAAAATATAAGACATAAAATGATGACCTTAAATATGTGTCTGCAGAGTGCACTAAATAAAAAAGGGCACTTGTTCGCATTCAATGGCCCTATGAACGCCCTTATGAAACAATCATTAAGTATCAATTTGAGTGGCATTAATGCCTAAACTATCATCCTTTTTAAGTTTACAGCTTTATATCTTAGTACTTGGAATTGGTCTTTTTGATTAAAGTTTGACTCCTATCTTTTCACTATACAATGATTAATTCGATGAAAATGATGATATTTGATGCAAATTTTAATTTCCTACCTTGTGGTTAATGGTTATGTTATAATAGGTGCTATAATTTCAAATGAACTTAAGCATTGAAGTTAACAACATGTTATGATTATGTAATGTAATTACTAGTACATATATGTATATCTATAAAAAAAAAATCTATACAAAATTTCAATGTATCCCCTACGTATTGTATCCTACTTTAATTAAAAATGACTTGTAACATATCAAGTTTTGCACTTTCATGCCGTATCCATATCACGTATCCGTATCGATGCTTCATGGGGAGAAATCTGATGACCTCAAACAGAGAAATGAATTATAAAAGATTAAAATCCCATGAGTTCTTCCTCAGTTTTTAGGCTTCCCAATAACTAAGGAAAGGAAACTAAAAATAAAATACCAAATCATATTTTCTCTGTTTCCAGAAATAGTGGAAAGCCTTTCATGAATCAGATCTTAACAGTAACACTACAGTTAAATAGCTTTTGAGAAAGCAAATGATCACCTGCACACCAGATATAGCTTTTACAACTGTCGATTTGCCATGTGCCACGTGGCCAATAGTGCCTGCGAGTTTAAACTTAACCCAGTCAATGGGTAGAACAGTAAGAGTAGAACCGCTATTATTGCGTATGACAGGATGTTGAGGAGTAAGTGAGTAACTGAAAAAACTTTTAAAAGATAAATACCATTACACCGAACCTTTTTTTTTTGGGTTACAAATACTAGTATGTGAACAAATTTGTCAAAAGCAAGTTCAAGGATGTTCCAAGAATTAATTTTTACCAATATTTATTGTAGCCTGCCGAGATATAACTTCAGGCGAGAGAGGATGTAGTTTTGTCACATCCAGCTTGCTCAAATCCTGCTCCATCAAACCTTTTCGCGACATTTTTGCTCTTCTTGTAGACTTTGCACTTCAACAGAACTAAATTCTGAAATTGTGACGTTAAGACAAACGAAAGAGTAACCTCTTCGAGAAGGAAAAATACATGCATCAAACATTGAATAACTCAGTTTGAGAGCAGTTTTCGATTAGCAGCAAGACATCTCAGCTAACGTGAGCAATAACTATTGTGAGTATGTCTGTTGAAAGAACATATCTAGCAATATTTTGTGGCAAACATTGAATAATTAGCCCCGAGCTATAACTTCAATGAACAAACTATCGTCTCGATCTCACTTGATGAAGAACATGGATCTCACAGTACAAAGACGTAAGAAAATACCATAAAAACAATTTATACATACATGTGTGTGTGTGTGTGTGCAGACATATATTAACTGAAAATTACTGAAGTTATCAAAATTATGATATTCAGTAGGCCAAAAGAGGTTCTTTGCAAGCTTAAATGATAGCATGTGCTGGAGTATGAGACTATGAGTAATCAGTAATGGAACTAACTAAAATAGAGAATCACTGGAGCAGCCTACTCAAAATGGGAGGTCAATATAATATTCATACAACTCGGAGCCTAAGATTAAGGTTATAGAGAAGAATTCATATTACAGATTTACGTATTCCTTCCTGTTCTGTAGAATATTATATGAAATTAAGTTTTTAACTGCGCAATACTATACAAGTGAAATCCTATGATGTCCGCATAAGTGTGCAAAAAGTAATATATTAGATTCGACAGCAGACTTTAACTTTGTTTACACTATAGTGCAAGTAACTCAGTCCACATTTCATTTTCAAGGACGAAGACATATCCCAATTAATTTAACCAAATAACTAGCCATCAAAGAACTTCCAGCATAGTAACATAACCCAGTAAAACAGAGACAAAGCCCAGCTATCAGTGCTGGGTCGCAAACTTCTAGGGCCTATACTCAAAGTCCAAAGATGACTAACAATTACAAGAAGTCCCGTGAAAATAACAAAGATGGGGTTTGTATTTTCATAAAAATAGTGGTCTAAAAATAAATCTATGAAGAATTGCTAGTCTGATCCAATATTATCTGGAAAAAAAACTGCACATTTTCAGGCTAATTAAGTCAAAACAACAAACTTTGTATAAATGAAAACCATAATATGAATCAGCATGTTGCTATAGAAACTGAAAGTATTGCATTATATGAATATCATACCCACATCAAGTTCATCTATTCAACCCACTTAAATAACCCCCAATGCGAAATCAAAGTTAACACTGATAGAAGTTTATGTTCATAATATAAACTAGGAGCAATAAATCAAACAGTGGAGAATTAGCTAAACCCTAGCAGATAACGAGACAAGTTGAATCATGGAAAACATGAGATAGATAAATACGTATACATGCAGACGAAGAGAGAGAAAGAGGGTGAGCTCACCGGTTTTTAAGAAATCTAGGGTAGCCGTCGCGAGCAGTCCAACGCCTTCGTGAAGAAGATAGACGAGAAAAAAGAGAGGTTTTGCTGCTGATTTGCACGTTACACAATCCCAATTTTGGGAATTTATCAAATTTTACTTAAAACACCCTCATTTTGTGTTTATTTGAGAATTGAACGGCAAAAATAAAAACCCAATCGGCAAGAGAATTTGACAATTAAACATGAATGCTCATATAAATAAAAATAATAAATAGAAGTGGAGTAAAGTTTTGTAAAAATATCAAAAAAATATTGTAAAAATAACTATTCCTTAAATTAATAATTGTATTTTTTTATATACTATAAAAAGGTATTACATTTCATTTCATTTTAATTATGAAGGAAGGAGAGATGAACAGGAGTGTAAACGAGCCGAATCGAATCGAATCCAACATAGAATTACTAGGATTCAACTTAGAAAGTAAATTTGGCTAGATCCGAATATTTATTAATCGAATTCAAATTATATTCAAACTACTCGTGAATTTCGAATTCAAGAGCAAATTCGAGTGTTCACATAGTAAGTGCGCAAATAACTTTATAATACATATAATTACCAATTGAACTTATTGTTTTACTTAAAAATTAAATTACAATTACAAATTAAAAAATACAATTAAAATTAAAAAATAAAAAAAATAACTTTTATTTAATTTTATTAACTTGTGCATATATTATAAAAGAATGTATTAAATATTTATTCGAATATGTATCAATAGAGTATGTATCGAATCATGGTCAAGAGTATTGAGAAGATACTTGGGATTTACAAAAGTACGCGCACAATTTTATTTATTTGTATCAGAAATTTGTCAGCTATCCGTGAAAGTTTGTGAGTTAGAATTGCCATTAACTCAATGTAACACATCAATTTTTGTTTTCATGGAGACTGTATAGGAATATCTTACACTTAATAAATAGATAGACAATAAATGGGAGGGAAAGATAAAAGAATGTATAAGAAAATGAAGAAGTTAATGTATATATATATATATCCAGAATTTGGATGGCAAAGATAAATACTACTAGTTCTTTTCTTTCTTCCTCTACTGCGGCAAAATTATTCTCAAAGGAAACAAGGTAAATAGTTGTTCAGACTTGAGAGTATTGTATTTTCCTCGTTCTTATTTTATGCTAATTTGTTCCTCCTACTTCTTTAATATATATATATATATATATAAGAATACTAAATGATAGATGAGACTCTATGCTGAATAGAATAGAAGAGATGCATGGGGATCTAGGCCGAGGACAGGGTTGTGCCGCCACCTTCCTTTTCGTCACCAAATATGCGTTGCCGGAAATCAGACACCATGAGAGGAAGTCCCTCGCGAAGAGACACCTTTGGCTCCCATTCAAGAAGCTTCTTAGCTTTTGAAATGTCTGGCTTTCTCTTGTGGGGGTCATCTTCTGTGTTCGGCCTGTACTCTATCTTTGCATTCGGATCAATTGTCTCTTGAACAACCTACATGAACCAATTTATATCATGCAACATCATCAAAGGCCCAGTTTATGTTACGCCAACTAAAATTTGAAGATCCATGAGAAGAACAGGCACCTGTAAAAGTCCCACAACTATTTTTGTTTTCTAATAATGTATGACTTAAAAAAGTATATCCCCCCTAGTAATTATTAATATATGATAGTTTCATGGATTTCCTTGAAATGTATCTAAATGAATTTCTTATGACCAGTTTAATTTAATAGCAAGTGCCTCCATAATGCATATGCAAATAGTTTTGTCTAAAATTCATTTTGAAAACTTGGGAAACATCATCTGTGGTCCTTTGTACTCCCAGCAGACAAGGGTAAAGTCCACTAAATTTTACAAGAATCACCCATGGGATGTGGTCTCTGGTATATACGGGACTGTAGATCGGGACATACCCTCCTTCACTGGAGACAACATCATATGGCAAAATGCCATTCTCACCGCAAGCTTTCCTGCGCTGTTCATCTATTGTTATTTTAGGTTGATTAAAGCATTTTGGTCTAAACCATTCTTTTACTCGTCTATTGTCATTTTAGAGTGATAGAAGCAGCTTGC
This sequence comes from Panax stipuleanatus, assembly GCA_020205555.1. Lineage (NCBI taxonomy): Eukaryota > Viridiplantae > Streptophyta > Magnoliopsida > Apiales > Araliaceae > Panax > Panax stipuleanatus. The sequence continues at coordinate 132,636,966 of CM035119.1, read as the reverse complement.
TTCAAACTTTTCTTCTACTCACTCTACTTTAATTCTGGCCTTTGATATTATTTAAAGTTCTAGTACAGAGTATGATAGATCTACCTGAGCAAGTTCAAGCATAGTAAATTCACCGGGGTTGCCAAGATTGAAAGGGCCGACATGATCACCTTCCATCAACCGCATCAAACCCTCCACCTGTTCACATCAAAGATGTAAAACACATTTCTCATCGACCTTAGAGTCACCATAAATAAACAAAGTGTACTATATGAATTTATATGTACATGGGAACTTGGGAAGGCAAAACTGTCAGAATGTCACCCCACAACCATCTATCTACCTACCTACCTCATAACCACATTATCACCCCCACAACCACAAAAAAAATCATTCAGCCAGATAAGGTGGAAAAAAAACTAACATAAACAACATTATTGTTTTGTATACCCTAAAAAGATTCAGAATTAGCTCGTAGATGAAAGCATTTGAAAACTACAAAGTACTAATTGTAAAATAAATGCCTTGTGCTTTTACTTTACTTGCTGTGCTGGACGCCTCAACTTATATATAAACTTTGTAGAAAAAAAGTCGAATGCAGTTTGTTGATGTCATGAATACAAATATGCAATTGGTGTTTTAGGATTATATATGATCGAGCTCTGCCAATGTTATAATTTTCTTGACGTAATTTTATTTTCAGATAACTAACCGCGTTCACCATAAGTCCTTACTAATCATGACCGTTGACCACTGCCTAATTGAATTACTGTAAATTTAGGGTATAAGTCGAACAGAATGATTAAATGTAGGCATTAGATCTACGTCGAGGACAATAGAAGGAAATGAACTGGTTGAGCTAAGTTGGAGTCATGTTTTATAATTTTAATCTACTGATAAAAAACTACCACTTAAATCAGAAACAATATGCATTCACAATTACAGTATTCATAGTCATGAAAATACAAGAGAACAAATGAATGCTTCCCACCATGCAATTACAGCATGACTTTTTAATGACTTAATGAACATATTTCACATTATTAATGAAATAGATCAACTAAGAAGAATTGAAGCGGCTCGAAAACTACTCAATTTGCATTTTTTTCAAAATAATATAACAATGACAATTACCAAGTCCGAAACGTATTGGAAACTCCTAGTTTGCTTCCCATCCCCGTAAACTGTCAATGGCTCCTTTCTTAAGGCCTACAAGATCACATTAAACCACTACTTAAGGAACAGCTCATGGATAATTGACTTCAAGATTTATACAAAAATTCTAGCAATTAGGGAAATTCGCGACAAGAAGGATAGAAGCAAACCTGAGCAACAAAATTGCTAACAACACGTCCATCGTCGAGGCACATACGTGGTCCATAAGTGTTAAAAATCCGAGCAATTCTCACCTACCAAACATATAAAAGAACTTCTTCAATTCCTTGTATTTATTGCTATATGTATGTGAAGAAAACATTCTTAAGGGCTGAACAATAAACCTCAAGGTTAAGTCCTCTGTGGTAGTCCATGGATAACGTCTCAGCTACACGCTTTCCCTCATCGTAACAGCTTCGAACGCCTGCACCAACCAGTAAAGGTGGTAGCATTGTTATTGTTTCAAATCTAACTAATAACCGGCTCTACTGCAAAGCCAGCTTAAGATCTACACCTTGATAATGTGAATTTCATTGCTTATAAAGTTAACAAAGTTGGTAAACAAGTAAATTAGTGCAATTAGTAAGATGAGTAAACTCTAGCTGCAGTGACTTATTATATAATCGCATCTATGTCATTTCACCATAACACGATGTAATTTAATAGTGAAACGACGTAATACACTTGATAAACTAAAAAAGAAAAAAAAATTGAATGCAAATTCTACGAGGCAAAAAGCAGGAATCACATGATCAAATGAATTAATGACAGTTAAGGTGTGGGAGTGGGACCCAAGGAGTGTCTGAATCTCCTTCATACTAGTTGAATATATAAAAATAGAGGGGGAGAATGTTGTGAGTTGACTCACCAATAGGGTTGACGTTGCCCCAGTAGGTCTCAACCTGTGGGTGTTGGAGTGGATCACCGTACACCTCACTGGTGCTGGATATCAAGAACCGGGCACCAACCCTCTTTGCCAGTCCTAGCATGTTCAGTGTTCCCACCACATTTGTCTTGTGAACTCTTCTCCCAAAAATGTCAAGGCATTCCAAACACCACCAAACTTAAGTGGAGTACATTTCATAATACTTACAATATGGTAAAAATATGAACTACTCGAGCATTCTATTGATATCAATTTCCTTAATTTTCTGCATTTTGTGCTATGTGTAGCACCATAATTTCATTCATTAGTCATTAATAACTAATACTTGAGAAGGGTGATCTTAGTGACATTCTAAGAATTAATATAAGAACATAATTTTAGTAGATATTTTTTGAAACAATATTGGGGTACCGAATTTCTTATCAAATTTGAAGTGATAAAGTTATATATATGATTATTTATTAAGATGGTTAAATTTTTTTTTATCAATTATTATATGCTAGATTCGTTAGAACACACATTTATGCGACTCATTTACTTTGAACAATAATTTGACCCCAAAAAAAAACTTATAAGCGAAAGGATATAATGGTCTTGACGGGGTTGAATTTGTAATGAACGGGCGACGCAGGGCAAGCCAGATGGTAGATCTGGTCAACCTCCAACAGAATAGGCTCAACCACATCATGTCTAATGAGCTCAAACCTCGGGTTCCTCAATTGGTGCATTACGTTCTCTTTCCGGCCCGTAAAGAAATTATCCACCACTATCACACTGTCCCCTCGAGCCAGCAGCCGGTCCACCAAATGGCTTCCCACGAACCCGGCTCCTCCCGTCACCACAACCCTCAATCGCTTCCTCTTCAATCCCATCGGAATTTTTCCACCTAAAAAAATTAATTACGTTAGCACAATCAAATACATATAAGTTTATAGTAATCATCTATATATTGAAATAAAATTTGTTATTTTACCTGCATTCATGTGTTGTAGCTGTTCATGGAGTTCGTAGGTGATGCGGCGTGGCACGTGAGTCAACCCAGTGGACTGAAACGAGTCAGAGATCTGTTCGAAGATCAGCGGCGGAGACGGAGGAATGATGTTGAAAACGAGTGCCGGAATGGCGATTCCGACGAAGACGAAGACGAGTCGTTGCTGACGGAGCATGTATTTAATCGGAGACATAAATGAGAATCGTTCCCGAGGTTTGTTTTTCGGGTCTTTCCGGGTCAGTTCATCAGGACCCATTATCCCTATTTCTCTTCACTCTCCCAGTTACCTGAAAAAATGGCGGAATTTCTCGAGAAAATTTTGTTGAATGTCTGATCGAAAAAGAATGATGAATTTTGAACGTAAAAGAGAAAATGTGGAAGGAAAATTTTGAAGAGATAGAAAGAGAGGAAAATTTACATAACATAACATAACATGTGTTTGTGTTTATGCCTGAGAGAGAATGGCGCGAGGGAAAGATTCAAACAAACACGAGAGTCGGGGGAATTTTTGCATGAATTTTTGCCGTAATATCGCTGATCGGCGCCAGACCGCAGGTATAGTATTCTTTTTCTCTTCTTTGTTCTGCAAGCCACTGTGTTTTCTTATATACCTTCAGATTTCACCATAATTACTGAAATGTTACTGGCAGTATTTAGTATTTAGCCCCGTTCTCATGGTATGTATTTTTGATAATTCGACCTCGACGAGATGGGAATCACTCACGTGAGAAAATATAATAAAAGATATTTGCATAAAGGAGTAAAACAAAGGGAATACTATTTTCATAATATTTCTCCCAAGAAGGTGAGACATGTGAGAGAAAATTATATAAAAATATCAAAAATATATGTAAAAATATCAATTTTCTAAAATTATTACTAGTACTTTTCTTTTACTAATTTCATTCTGGATCATGAGATTATCGGATTATGATATTTATTTTTGAAAATTAAATTATGATTTTAAATTAATTTACTGAGATTGTTATAATTTGATAATTCAGAATCAATTTATGTTCTATAACATTATGAATTTAAATTAATTTGCTTACTGGTTGGTCCTTTTAAGTCATTAAAAAGAAGAATAAAATTTGTATATTTGTGAAGCATAATTTGGAAAAGGGCAAAAATGATACTTTCTCCCTCCTCAAAAAGATGATTAAAATTTAAAAGTGCTAATTTTTTTTTGTCTTCAAAATGATGAAATAAAGTACATAAAGTAAATAGTAAATATGTCATTTAGTTGAGTTCATTAGTATAAATAAAATAAAATTACTCATCATTTTATATAATCTTGTGAGATCATTAAAGATAAATTTAAAAATATCTCTCTCTTTCTTCTTTTTACTTTTTTTAATACGTATGCTAGTTATATTTTACTCATCCTTTTAGGGACAAACAGAGTAATAAATGATCAAATAAGAAGGGAAAGGGGGAAATGATTTGGATTTTGACATTCCAACCCGAATGTTCCAAGGGGACAATTGTTAGGTGTCATCTTAAATGATCATTTTAGATACTTGATAATGTGAGTCAATCATTTTAATAAAGGCTTAAATATAATTTATTATCTTGAACTCTTTATCTTTTTCACTTCAGAGATTATTTTTTTAATTTGTGCAATTATGGCATTTAACTTCTAATTTTTTTCACTTTAATTCAATTGAAGTGTCATGTCACAAATTCATAATATGGCTTGAACACATGTCATCCCAATGATGATGTGTTAAGAGAAGATTGATTTTATATTTAATTTAAATTATTTTATGAAGTTACATAGGCAAAAATGTAAAAACCAAATAACTAGTTAAAAATAAAAAAATTATTATTCATGACCATCATTAACACCTAAATTTAATTTATTAATTTAAAAGCAACTTTAAAATTTGTTAGTACCCATTTTATCAAATTTAAAAGAATTAAAAATATGTAACTAACAATTTTATTTTCATTAAAAGAACTTAGAAATTAATTTGAATGAATAAAGTAATAAGATTAAGTATATATTAGATAAAATGAAGATGTTTAAAAAAAATAAAGATAAACATGAAGAAAACTTCATCAGCATTAATCATCGTCATCCACGAGGTCATCATCAAGCAGGCCACCATCGTCAATAATCATACCTTATCACAAATAATCGGATCCGGTTACCATGAAGTTAACTTCATGGTAAGTTGGTCAATTGACCAATACAGTGCTGATACGCAGACAGAAAGATCACCTCTCGGCCTGCATGTCGACGCTATATTGGTCAATTGACCAACATTAACTTCATGCTAACCACTCCCCAAATAATCACTACCACCACCATCAATAACAACAACACCCACCTTACTTATCATAACCCACCATAGACACGACAGTTGTTACCAACAAACTCACCCCAACACTACAATTTTTTTTAAGTTTGTAAAACGCACTCCGTATCTCCATGTTAAACCGTCCTGAACACCTAGATCTGTCATCGAAAAATTCTCATTCTCTGCCACTCGTCTTTAAAATTCTCCATCTTTGATGTAAAATCATAGATCTCTTATACTTAGAGAGCAAATAGCTTACAAAAATCACTATCCCTGATTAAAAAAGAGAGAAAACAAATAAAAGAGAAGATGAAAACGAAGAAGCGACAACATATGTTTATTGTTTTGGTCTTGAGAATTTCTTATTTTTGATTTTGATTTTTTGAGACAAACAAATCATTTTCATATTTGATTCTGCTTTTTGAAATGAATTATGTTATTTGGTTGTTGTTGCTATAATTTGCTAGGTGACCTCAATGGAGGAGAAAATTAATGAGTTTTGAGTGTATAAAAATGGTATTGATGGTGCGCGATAATGACGGTGGTGGTTGGTGGCTATGAGATGGTTTTTGTAGTGTTTCTTGATCCATGTCCGTGCTGATAGTTTCGTCAATAAAAGACTGATTTTTGTTTTTATTTTTTCTTCTAATATACTAATATGTATGTATGATTACTATTTTGCCCTTTTGAAAGTTTAAAATGATAAAAATTAAGTGAAAATGATTATTTTTTTAACACATTTGGATGTCATGTGTTCAAGTCACATCATGAATTTGTGACATGGCACTTCAATTGAATAAATGTGAAAAAATTAGAAGTTCAATGTCTTGATTGCAAAAATTAAAAAGACTATCCCTAAAGTGGAAAAAGGTAAAGAGTTCAGGATCGTAATTTATATTTAATCCTTTAATAAATTATGTTTATTACATTGGTAATCTTATATCCTCAATAATTTTATAAATGGTATTTTCACTTAAAACGGATATCCGGATGACTAAAAAATAAGCGATAATCTTAGATTATCACATATTGATCATCTTGGAATTTTTTTATAGAGAAAAATAACCATCATATTTTAATAAATTAGACATAAATATCCTTATTTATACATCATTATAAAAAATTTACCAAGCAAATTCTCATACATCAAACACACCCTTATTTATTTTAGTAATTTGGACATTAATGTTCTAGTTTGTCCGTATTCTCTTGTTTTGTTATTTATTATTATAAATTTAAGTTATTATTTTGCTTACATTGGCGTATTTAATTAATCTTTTCCTATGTATTAATAATTGAATATACTATAAATTACTATTTTTTAAACTAATAAAATTTAAAATATATTTTATTAAATACTATTGAATTAACTAGTTGAACAATATTTTGGACATTTAATTGTATTTGACAAAAATTCATTATTTGACATAAATTAGTATATGGGACACTTTAATGAAAAAAAAAATAGATACTAAAAAAATATATCTAGTAGAATTCGTACCAAACACTCATAATAATTCTTACTAGTAATTAGATAACTTCTATCAAACAAAAATAATAAGATACCACTAATATCTATTACCAATAATAAAATGCCCAATAATCTAAATTTCGTTGGGTTATCTTCTATAACTAACTACCTAGTACTCCCTCCGTCCCAAAATAACTGCTTAGTTTTGATTTTTTTTAGTTAAATTGACTATTTTTAAAATTAATAATTAAGCATGTATAAATATATTTTTAATATTATAAAAATTGGTATTAGTAGTAAATTGTATATACTTTTTTTTGTTATAACCTCTGCACCTATATTCTGACAAAAATGGTACAAAAAATAATTTTAAAAAATAGTCAATTTAACTTTAAAAAGTCAAAACTAAACAGTTATTTTGGGACGGAGGAAGTAGTATATATATTACACATTGCAAGTGCATAATTTGTGCTAAAATGTGAAATTGAGCATTGAAATATCAATTGTCAAAAAAGAGGTTAAAATTAAAGAGAGATAACACAAAACCTTTTTCCACAAAGTTGGGGATACCGACACTTATAACCAATGGAGAGCTTACACTTGACAATTAACGTTACATGTAAAGTCAATTGTGGTTGTTAGTGATGCCTACCTGCCTAAAATGTAGTAACTATAAGTATTACCCTGTACATGAATATAGGTTAACCAATACATCTATTTGAGTATTTATTGGGAAGTGACCAACTGCATTGGTCTCTTAAGCAAAGCTTAGGGAGTGCCATTGACATTTTAATCATCAAAATATATATATATATATATATATATATATATATATAAATTGATATTTTTACAACATAAAATGATATTTTTCACATAAAAAGTGTCGTTATAGATCCTATAACGATTATTTTTTTCGTCGTTGTACATCTATAATGACACTTTTCATGTGAAAATAACAAAAAAATGTTGTGGATATATCAATTTCTTATATATACAACACTATTAAAGGGGGCTTAGGCTTTGGTTGTGATGGTTTGATATGAAAATTAGAAATAATTTAGAGTGTTTCTCTATCTTTGCTTCAATGCATATATGAAAATGTCCACCTCAATTATCAATAAGTTTGACTGGGATCTTACACTAGTTGTAAAATCAAAATCAATGGTATCTCTTGAGTACTTTACAAGAGGGAATGGTTGCTATGAGGTTAACTTTGATTAATTGATCAATACAGTGTCAACACGTAGATTGGGAGATGATCTTTCTCTCTGCGTGTCAACACTGTATTGGTCAATTGATATATAGTCAGAATTTCTAGCTATTTCGATGGATTCTCTTCTTCCTCATTTCTTGTTGAAAATTCTTTTTCACTTACTTACTTTCTGATTACAAGATTCTCTACTACTTTACTACATCCTTTTCTTTTATTTGTCTTTTCAGAAAGTGAAATTTATTTATTTTTATTTATCATTTATAAATTTCAAGAAAATATTGATGACTTAATTTACTATGTTATCCCTATATTAAATATTTATTCATCTGTCTTACATATTTTCCAATGAATTTTAAAGGTTAGTATTGAGATTTATATTCATTTTAACTATTCAGACAAAGAATTAAGACAAAGAATTAATTGTATTTTATAATATTTATATTTTTTCTTAAAAACTTAAATTAAAAAGTAACGAAAGGGAGTATAAACAAAAGAACCAAGTGTAATGGACACCCTTCAATTGATACCTTTGACCTTGAAAAATGACTCTGTATGCATTTTTTAGGTAAATTAATAAGTTAAATCAAATACACTTTTTGTGCTCTCACTGTTTCTTGTTTTGTTAAATTTGTATTTTATAAAAGGAGTCATCTTTTTATTGACGGTAATACTCTCTCCATTTCAAGATAAGTCTCAAGTTAAATATTCCATCCTTTTTATAATAAATGACGTTTTAGAGTTGTGCATAAAAATTAAGAAATGATTGTATAACATTAAATATAGTATTAATTGTCTATAATATTTTTACCATATACTTATTTCATACTCTCTCATCTGTAACATTTTTTCATGAATGGTAATTTTGGAAAGATTGTAGCTAATTTTTCTAGATTATATAAAACGTCAAATAATTTGAGAAAAATAAAATCATCTAAAATGTCATATATTATGGGTACTTACTCTAAATAATCTATTTTTTATAATAATTTGCCTATAATCCTCCTAGTATTAATTGCCATATTTATATTCTCTACGTCTATTTATGGAATGTGCATAAAGCTATGCAATTAAATGAGAATTTAAATATAAACAATTTAATCATTTTTTTAATATACGCAAAAAGTCAACCGAAACTTTTATCTTGAAACAGAAAGAGTATAAAATGACACAACTTACTCCAATTTATCATATTAATTTCATTATCATATACCAAAACTACTTAACAAGGGATGCATGATATCAAACTATATTGATGAAATCAATTAATTTTACATGAATTACACAAGCTTTATAACATTAACTTGTGAATTTATTAATTCTTTTAAGGAAATTCATTTCCTTTTCTTTTTTGGTCATTCTTTTAATTAATTTGGAAACTGCTTCAGAAGTTCTGACATGATTGTTTAACGATTTTTTTTTAAAAATTAATTAGGAAAAATGGTGTATTGGTGTTTCGCAGCTGAAGCAGTGGGAAGGTTCAATCAATTTACACATTTTCATGCTAATTAATTTGTTGGCGATTGATATTAAGGTGTTAATCCAATACTTAGGGATTAATGTACAGTTATGCTATACACTTGAAACATAATGAAAAGCACTTGTATTGTATGGCGCTTGATAAGCTAAAACCATTAGTAGTACTTGCCAGCTTAGAGTCGTCTTCCGCTAGAGGGGGATCCAACCCTGTTGTTTAAGGAGGTAGGAAAATGAAAATAAGTATCATAAAAACTAGAGAAACTAGTGTAAAGAAGAATCTTTGAGGATTAAAATGCAAAAAAGCTGAAATATTAATTTGTTCATCTTTCATCTTTTTCAATCAAGTTTGAAGGGTAATATTAAAATTTTATACTCATTTTAATCCGTCAAACAAAACATAGTTGATCCAAGTTTCAAAAATGTGGTGGGATTTGAAAATTATGAAAAACTGAGGATGATATTTTCAGTAGGTGATAAACTGAAGGGTCAGTGATGCTATTTAGTCTTTACCTTGATTAGGCCCGTCTCAGTACCACATAGGACCATGTCATTTGCTGTGAGTATGCTTGTTATCTTACTGCCTGCCGATAGCCTCCCTACTTTGTGTTGCTGTGTCCCTCTTAACCAGATCTGGTTGCCAAAAAATACATTATAAGAAGTCAAAGAATTTTAAACCCTGATGCTCAACACACACAAAAAAAGAAGAAGAGATGAAGTGTAATGTAATACACGGATAGATAGATCACCTGAAGGCTACTCATAGATGAAGTGCATTGTAGGTAAATGAAGTCCTCAATGACTCTCATTGCTACCACACTCGTACTTTTCTCCGGCACTATTGACAGTTGGGGCTTGCCATGTCTTCTCCATTCCTGCAATATTCTTCCTTCAATTAGTGGAAGCTCTTTTGTAGCGTCTACATCAACAAATTTATCGTCCATACCTTGACAGATGAACCCTCAACAATTGAACTTGCACTGTACAGCCAGTCTTTATACAGCGCAATGGAATTTATGGGTTTTCGTTGCATCCTCCAGCTCCACGATGGCGCTTTCATCTCTTGCTGGCGGTTGTTTGTTATAACTACCTCCTATATATATATATATATATTGGATGATGTATTAGTGATCAATATTCAGGTGAGCATCAAATGTCTTTGGTGTTGCGAAAGACCCCGGCCCCCAACTAACCTGTATGCTTGAGTCAAGGCAGCCTAAGTAAACCTTTCCTTCTTTTACGTGTATGCACTTGACATTTTTCTTCTTGTAAAGATCTTTGGCTTTTTTTGATGCATCAAACACCTGGAAGAAAGAGAAAAAAAAAGCCTTCTTAAGTTAAATGGCTATGACAATATATGCCAATTGCACCTCATAGAATCATTCTGTTTACTGCTGTAAGAAACCATTTATATTGTTACCTTCATCTTGTTGTTTTGGGTAACTGCAAAAATCATATTGCCTGAAGTATCTAGACTTTGAATTGGTTCCTTTGTTGCTATTACTTCAATGCACTCCAGTTTCCGATCGACCATTCGCCAAATCTGTACAAGGGGGACAATACTTTACTTTGAAATTGTGGAAAAGTCAAAACTTATTGTTCGTCAAATTAAAATAAGAATAAGTGAAAGGTAGATTACCCGAATGGTTTTGTCTGCAGATCCGGTCAGTAGGCAATTCTGTGGCTCAAAAAGTGAAAAGCATGTCACTGCCTTTCTGTGCTCTTTGATGTGTCTAACAAGTGTAGCACTTTGTCCCTTAACATCCCATACCTGTGAAACCACATTTCAATTTGATTTTTTTTAAATTACCGAAAAACTTGAATTTTTTTACTGAACTTGAACATAGCCGCTCTTTCTGAATGGGGCTCATTTTATTTCAAAGTTTTCTTCTAATACAAATTAAGCTTATCAAGGAACTGTGTGATTTACTTCTTAGTATTTGGTAATACTTGAAAAAGGGGTGAGGTTCATTGTAGTATTTTCTAACCTTGATCGAACCATCTGCGTATCCACCATACAGCTCTCCTTTATAGTAGATGAGGGCATTTACAGCTCCACTGCACTTCTCACCCACTTCCAGAAATTGTGTGTGAATGCAAGATATTCGCTGCTCTTCCATTGGAATGAGAAAAGCAAGTCATAAATTCAAGTGTTCAATATAAATACCATGCAGGAGAAATTAATGGATGCATTAAAATCCAACTTTGTTGGTTGCATATTTTGAAAGTCTTCTCGTGAGTGCTTCATATTTACATGGTTGGTGATTTTAGTTTTACGGTACTTTTATGCAAGCAATATCTTCAAATCTTCTGCTGGTTCATTTTCTTGAAATCTAGTGAGCTTTCTTTTCCAGGGGTATGTGCAGCGTAAGGTGGCATAGATGGCACCACAGCCTATGAAAAGGTGGGTTGGACACTATCATGCATTTCTTCATGAAATTCCTTATGCATAAATTCAGTTATCCTGATCATATGAAGATGCTTTAGTGTATGTAGTAGTATTCTCGCTTGAAATGAAACTGGAGGCTTGCTAGCTGACTCACCCATTTATTGGGTTGGAAATAATCAGCTACTTGTAGTACTTCCTCTGCCATCCAGGTTATACTTGACAGGCGTCTCAGTGATTCTCGTACTCCTTCTGAGAAATGTACTAGTTTCTGCATTGCTGTGCAAGGAAAATTCAATATAAATTTAACTTGTAAATAAAATGAAACTGTATAGTTTACCACCATGTTTACTCACAATTCTGAAGGCTATGTAACAATATAAGTTGATGAAGTTTTCTAGTTTTGATATCATTTGGTTTATAAGCTTCAAAGATTCCTAGAGGACTTCTATAAAATCAATGCGTGAAGCATAATGAAAATCAAAGAATGGTTGAACTGCTGCCTATTTTCTATAATCTGCCAAATATGATACCTTCTTTATATATGTTGCCTAGGATGACTACATATTTTAATTACGAGTCATTTTTCCACTTTGTGTTTGTATACGGTGAGATATTAAAGCTTTTAGAGAATGAGCATACCTCTACCAGAAGCATAGTTATAGATGCATAGACATGCTAAAAGTCTTTCTTCAAGCTCCAATCCAGGGTGCACATATTGCTCAATGGTACTAAGTAAGATCTCACAAGCAGAGTATCTCAAGTTATTTTGACTTTTCACAATCTCATACCCAAGCCAGGCTATGGTGGTTAGGCACTCTCGAGCAACCCTCTTTGTCCTGCTCTTTAGTCCCTTCTCCAAAGCTTGAAACACGGGATTCCCAAACTTTATTATGCGTCTTGCAATCTTGCTGCACCAAGTGTCTGTGCCTGCATCCTGCAAATTCATGCAGTGTTCTTGTAATTGCTAAATAAAAATCCTGAGGTCTAGTTTACAGTAATCCCCATTGAATATACACTTAGGTCACCTGTAGGCTTTCGTCAGACCAGTCAACGCTTCTTATCATATTCTTGTGATGCAAAGAGATCAAGCCAGCCTTTTTAACCAACCATGCTATCGTATATGGTTCCCCTGTCCAAGCATAAGTTCCTCCTAGATTTGATAGAATAAATGCTGAAATTTTTTGTGTAGCAGGGTTCTCTTCACATGTCAGAGACTCAAGGAGGACCTCCATCGCCTCTTCTCGATATATGACTGTACCAGAAGAATCTTCCTGAAAATTGTTATCGCCTGGATTCATCAGTAAGCACTTTTTTTGTTGTAATGCAAAGGCTATAGTCAAACTACGTCAAACTTACCAGAGTGTCAAACTGAAGCAAAAGATTTGCTGCTAAAAGTTTGTACTCAGGCTGTGATTGCATGATATGGAGCATTAATTCACGTATATCATTGATTCTTCCTCCTTCTTCTATCTGCTGCAATAGACTAATGGCTGCCGACCTGAGGTACACATACATCTCATTAGAACACTATGGACTTGGATCAAGCCGTGAATTTGCAGCTGAAAATCAGATGAGATGCATGATTGACAAAGAGGTGCTCCTCTATCAAGTTTGTCTAAATGAATTCAAGATGGTTCCATGACACTAAAGTAATTGACAGTTTGTTAAACATAATTCAAAAGTATATTTTCATACTTGGTAACATTTAACTGAAAGACCTTTCGTACCTTGGCATGTGAAGAATTTCATGGAAAAATTCTAGTCCAGCAAATATAGCAGGCTTCTGGTTGCTTAATAGGAGTAAGATGAATGGACCTACTGGACTAAATTGAAATATTTGTTTTCTGCACTGTCCATCAAACCGCATACATCTAACAAGAACAGCAGCCAAAGAGATAAACTCTTCCAGATTATCCTGTTTAGGGGCATTTAGTAGCCCATAAAGTACTCTTGGTGAACTGATAGCCTCCAAGTGCATGTTGTTTGTCGCATAGTCAAAGGCAGTTACTAAAACTTCAATGATCATCAGTGATGCTGCAGGAGGAGTCAGCTTGGGTGCCTTTAGCCCACACTTGTGGTTGTTTGAAGTGCAGATAACTTCCACAAGTACTGGTAAGAGTTCTAAATTCTTAATTTCTGCAGGAGATGGATTTACGAAATAGATCAATATGGCTGCCTCATATACATTCCTTTTCAATGCAGTTGCCAAATCAGATAAACGTAATCCCTTCTTTTTGATGTCCTCTATAACGGACTTGTTCACTGAAATAATTGCTGAAAGTATAGAAACTGATGTTCTTATCACCCCTTCTTCTTTGGAAGTAGAAATAGCCATTAGCAGTTGATCTAATATTATGTCCTTTAACAGGGAATACTTTGTTCCCGTTTTATTCGTTAACATTTCATATACTGTCGAAATTTTAACCGAGTATTCTTCCTCATAATTTACCAGTTCTTCCGAGAAGCATAGCTTTGAAATTAGTTTCTCAAGTACTCCAACTTGTTCCATGTGGAATTTTTCTTCAGGATGTAGACAAACTTCTTCAATGTTCTTTTGGGAACTTGAGTTTTTCTTTGTTCTTGCAGAACTTCCTTGGAGATCCTCCTGGTAAATATGATAATCCTGCAGAGTAGTAGATCCTATATGATCTAAGTGTTGGAAATCCTGTGGCTGTAATCTCCGACCGGATGTTTCTTCTTCTATGTGGCTATTCAAGAAAGTATGTGATTCAATCACTCCAAGTTCCAACTTGGATGAATTTAAGTTACTGAGTGATCTGGAGAATGTTCCACACCCGAATTTAGCTATGTCTTCTTCATTAGCTTCTTTGCGAATTATTACATCACACATAGGGTGTGACGAGGAGTGTGGAGCTTGGTGCTTCCAGTATGTGTCACTGCAACTAAATCCGAAAACATTAGCAAATCTTTGATACAAATTAAGCTTATAGAAGGCTAATTATTCAAATACTAAAACTCAGCATAATAGATACTTATGAACTGAACTGATTAGAAATTTCTTGTTGTAGATCGCCTGCATTTATTATTACGAGTCCCGGTGAAGTTTCAGAATCATCTGCGTCTGCATATTCCTGATATATATATATAAATACGTAAGTTAGCATCCTGGAGTTTTAGTTCTAGAAATGAATATATTAAAATTTGGAAATGCATATTGTTAGTTCAAGACAAACTCCCTTGTAACATGTTTTCTTCTCTCGAGAGTTACCTCAAAATCATCTTCTTCTACAAAATCACTGTTGCGTGAATCTGAGGAAATTGGTGTATTTGATTGAGATTCCTCAAGTATATCTTGGAGGCATTTGATATTTGAGGTTTTTGTCATATCACCAGCAATAAATTTATCCAAATTTGCTAGAGATTTCTTCTGATCTTGGAGCTGTGGAATGTATGGATACGCTTTAGACTCTTCTGCAGAAGCAGCAGGTATGTTTTCTTGAGGATCAAGTGGATGCACTTTCTCATACTGCATCTAAAAAATATTGTCTCAACTTGATATTGTACAAATAAAAAAACAGAGATATTTTAAATGAGTCCTTGTAAATGGTTGCTCACACTAGTATAATCTTTCAGGCTGCGTACACGTTCAAGTTTATGTGGAGATTCAGTATTGGGCTTGATGTTCCTGTGCAATAGTAATGAAATCTTTAGAAATATGTTCTAAAAGTTCATGTCCTGTTCATCAGCAATAGAATATTGTTGTATTATTATATCCTTTCCAGTTAGCATCACTTTTTCTAGCTAGTTATCTTAATATATGTTCATATGATGCTTTTCTATTTAGAGAAGAGTAGTAATGTGTCGGTGCAGCATATCTAGATTAGTTCATTATTCTAAAAGTTGTTTGTGCTCTAGAGAACTGCTGCTACCTACAATTTTTTGAAGTAGTAATGTGGTGTTTTTATAGGACACAAAAAGAAGAGGAAAACTTACAATAAACATTGTGATTTGTTGTTATCAGGCGAAGCAGCAAGTCTGCGCCCATGAGGAGCATCTCCATACGACATGACTTGATAATACATTAACCAGCCCTTGTATCGCCTCGCTATCCATTTCAATGCTTCACTAAACTCAGCCTCTTCAAAATTTACAATCCCCGACTTTCTCCTTGCATCTAGTTCGGATGCAATGCACGAAACGTGTATATCGGTGCACAGCATTGGAGCAAACACCTTGTGCACAAGTATGGGGGACACCATTATAGCTTGGAGAAAATGGATGGCAACTTGCCATTCATCCCTTTGGAGCTTCCTGAGCAAAGAAAGGTAAAAGTATGAGCAACAAACCAAGTAGGTGTTTGGAATTTCAGCTGTGAATCCATGTTCATTGAGCAAAGCTGGGACTTGCAGCATTCTCTCTGCATTTTTCAGCTTGGTAATTTTCTCTTCTGCCCTTTTCGCATGAATTGCTGATTCCACGCCCTCAATACCCCAATAAAGATTTGATAGTATTGATTGCTCCGAGAAGTCGAAAAATTCTTGCTTCCGAGTTTTGAGCTTGGAAGTGCATTTCTGTTTGAGGGATTCCCATGTTTTTGTGTCTACGAGGAATTCATCCATGTGTTTGTTAATCAAGGAGACGAGAGTTTTTATGGATTTGAGATCAATTTTTTCATGATCTTGAGGAGAATTCAAGGAAGAAGAAGAAGAAGCGGAAGCCATTGAATTGGTTGACATGCTGCTGGTTTCATGGAGGAGAAGAGTAGTAGTGCATAGAGGATAAGAGGGATGAGAAAGTGATAAAGTAGAATTGCTCGTGACTGTTTTTTGAGCCAATTTCCAAACTTGATTGGTTCCTCTATTATTTCAGTTGCTACAGACAAAGCTGTGAGGAGCATTGTTCCACCAGCTGACCAAACATCGATCTTAGGTTGTTATATATATATCTTCACCGCCTCTCAAGGTAGACTATATATATATATATATATATATATATATATATATATATGGTGCTCTTAACATGTGTCCTTAGGACACAATTCAAGAGAATATTTTTTTGAACTATGTGTATATTTTCTTGATTTCTGCATTTGTACTAATCTCAAGGGAATCTACACACAATTTAAGAAATATTCACTTGAACTGTGTGCTTAGCATGTAATCTAAAGACACATGTTAAGAAATTCTTTTATATATATATATATATATATATATATTATTAAAAGAATCTTCTTTATAGAAAGTTTATTATTATTGTGAAAATTTGGTTTATAAATTAATGGAAACATCATCACTACCCAGTGCTTAATATATGATCAACATAGAGAGTAGAAATAGTGTAAAACATAACAAATATAGAATAGAGTGTAATTTGCACACACGAGGAGAATAGTGTTGAAATATGCCGTAGCAGTACATAGGCAGTCATCTTGACTTGTCAGACTTGGAGATCAGGACCCCCGTTCATGAATAAAATATTTTCTTCTCCCTGCTGTCATTACCATTAAACACTCCATATATAACAAACGATGAATGATGATATTATTCCCCATAAAAATTACTCCTACAAACTACTAGCATTATATTTTTTATTTTTAACTCTCAACAGGAGTGGCAGGATACAATCCTATTTCTTTTCTTTAAGTAGATTCAGTTCAATTTCATTAAAAAATCTAACCTAAACTTAACGAGGAATCTTATTTTCATACGGCAACGGACATGCAGAGGAGATATAAATACAAGGCTTATTTTCACATCGGAACTATCCTCCATGCCGTCAAAGTTCTTACCTTTTGGTGACTGAAGCGCGTTAACACACATGTTTATCTAATTTCTTATCGATAGAAGTTGGGACCATTTTTGAATTTTGATGGTCCTTGTTTGATTTGATGGAGGACAATTTTGCTATCCCTTCCGAGCCTGTCATGACAAGGACTAGACCCACCCAGAGCAACAGGAAGCAGTAGAACCCACTACTTAGAAGAGTAAGTAACCTATTTTATTTGCACCCTAAAAAAAAATTAGCCTATTTTATTTATGGATAAGCTTCCACCCCTCAAGGGACAGAGTATAATGTTTCTTTGATTAAATATGATGTACATTTAATTCAAAACTAATTTTAAATTATTTAATGTTAATACAAATAACTATAATAATTATTAACCAATTATAAGGTACCATTAGTTATCATATACTAGTTTGCGTTTAAAATTAAAATAAAATCAAATTATTTCATATATTAACTTTAAAAAAAATTAAAATATATCTCTAATTTTAAAAACTACAACCGGAGATGAAATTCTGCATTGATTTGAAGGATTCCCGTCTGTCACGGTTTGTGTTGCTTCCATTTGACCCCACAAGATTGTCCTCGATGGCCAGCCAGGGAATCAAATGGCTCAAATTCACATGTACCGTTCATTAAAGAATACTCCCTCTATCCCTTTATATCTGACGTTCTAGAGATTTTCACATAGATTAAGAATAAATATAAATTTATTATTTTACTCTTAATTAATACTTTGATCTCATTTAATTCTCCATCGACACCAGACTTAATTCCACCATTTCTCGAATGTTTCAATACTATTCTCTCTCTCACACCAATACCAACTTTATTTTGTCCATCAAAGTTATTGTAATTTTCACAGTCGTTTTTTCCATGCCGGTGATGTTAAAGCTCTCCGTCCCCGTAGTTACTGATTTCGCCCGCTCTGAAGTACCATCCATCTGGGGCCTTGTAGCCTCCTGGCTTAGGCCTCCTTATCTATACCTCGTTATCAATAGTATGAGGGGCATGGTAATGGTGGTGGGTGAGGAAGAAATGGAGGAAAGGAGGAGAGAGAGTAGAGAGAAAGAAAAACAGAGCAAAGAAGAGGGAGAGGCGATTGTTGAATAACCATTAATAGTGATATAAAAGGAAGGGTAGAAAAGGAAAACAAATAACAAAATATTCTTGGTTTTGTAGAACGTCAAATATTTTGAAAAAAAATAACCACCCTAACACGTCTAATAAAATGAGATGGAGGGAGTAATGAATACTCCATTCATCATTTAATATATATCATTTTAGATAACTTTATTTTTCTCTAATTATTTGACATTTTATATAATCTAAGAGAATTAACTATAATCTTTTTAAAATTATTCATGGAAAAATATTACCAATAAGAGAAAATATAAAATAAGGACAGTAAATATGAGAATTTAAAAATATTATAGACAATAAATATTATATTTAATGCTATACAATTATTTTTAAAACGATAAATATTAAGGGGCGGATGGAGTATAAGATTGCATTATTATCGTTCACATGTAATTAAGGTGACATCTTTGGATTTGTATTGATATGTTTGTAGATAAATCCCTGCATAAAAATATTTCACAAACACAACAATATTTCACAAGTAAATGGAGGCAAATGAGCAAGGTCAAAATGATGATAGGAGTAAGATAATGGCAATAAAATTGAATTTTGATAAAGTAGCAACTGCTCTCCAAATAGCTTTATGTGAAAAACACTTCGGCATGGGATATGGACACCAAATTAAAATGTTGGCTGTAAGGGAAAACTGTTAAAAGATATGACAATCGAAGTAATTGCTTCTGTTTTTCCTAAATTTCAGACTGCTTATCCAAATCAATCTCTCCCATCCCCGTTTCTTCCTCCTCTTCACTGTTTTCATCTCCGCTAATTTCCTCATTTTGCATATTTAGCTTGGCCATCTCTTCAGCAAGTAATTTATCCTCCCTTTCGCTCACCTAGATAAACACACCAAGTTAGATATGTGACAGAAAACAGCAACCTTTTGATGTTTTTGAAGGTTTAAAAACAAAAGAAAATTCCTCGGTGCGTTCGAAAAAACAAACAGCTTCTTTTTTTCTGAGGGAGGAATGCACGTCCTAAACGCATGCTTATTCATGGGAAAACACAATTCTCAAGTCAAATATATGTAAAATGATGCTCACTGCTCTAGGTGCCTCCTTGACAGTAAGCTTCCCTTTATGGCGCTCTATTTCTTCAGTGCAAGCTGCAATTGCCTTTGTAAGAATTGAGATCCCTTGTTCCTAAGAAAATAATAAAAATCAAACAACAAACTTCCATTAGAAATCCTGGCATGCTTTTAATGCTACATGCAAACTGCGAAATATTGATCCAGATTAACAGTTCCTCAACATAGCAGAAGCACTTCAAAGACTTTCTAGCACGTTGAAACCTCGAAACTGATCACATAAATAGATGAATGCATTAACTCTGTCTGTTCTAGTATAAATAAAGTTG
The DNA here is from genome assembly GCA_020205555.1 of Panax stipuleanatus. Classification (NCBI taxonomy): domain Eukaryota; kingdom Viridiplantae; phylum Streptophyta; class Magnoliopsida; order Apiales; family Araliaceae; genus Panax; species Panax stipuleanatus. The sequence goes on along the minus strand of CM035119.1, from coordinate 132,616,862 downwards.
GTTATTCCACTTAGTCTTCATATGAAATATATTTGAAGGTTAAAACTACAGCAGCAACTACTATATACATAAGCACTTAATAACAGGACTTGCAAAGTTTGCAGGCAGCAGCACATGGAATTTTTTGGGTAGTCAGTATAATAATCTCTTACAACAGATCAGCAACTATCTTTTATAATTTACACAATTTGAAAGAAGAAAAAACATCATCCAGCACCCTAATCCGAGCATATAAATTCCAATAGAACGTTCTGATCCGATATACAGGCTGTCCTTAAAACAGTGCACTAATCAACAAGAGCTCAAGTCTACTCTGATTTATTTACACTGCTTAACAATTGGTGAAATAGAGAAAGGCAATTGATAGTTAAAGAATAATGGACTCTTCTTATGGTCCAGGAAATATATTTAACAGAGACAGTGAGCTGTATACCATGAAAAATAATCTTACTAGTAAAATAAATATGCAAAAGAGAAACGCTAAACATTATAGTAGAACTATCAGATACAGTACCATGCTAAAATTTATTGTGTCAGGCCCACCCTTGTGGAAAGTGGAAACAACAAACTATAATAACACAATTAAAAAGTCTTGGAAAGCCTTCACCAATAGGCTCTCCTGTCAGCAAAAGAGGATGAAGGCATCTTTTATATATAATTTAGCATTGCACAAATAAGCATACAATGGACCTTAAATTAAATTAGAAAATAGATTAGATGTGTATAAAAAATGAGGGAAAAAAAGAGTACCAAATCCATCAAAGCCATATAGAATTGTCTGGTTAGGTTAGCCTATACAAAAGAGGCAATTTATAACAGTACAGCGTACGGTAGCTGTACTTCCAGACCAGTAAGAGGCAAAAAATAATATGATGCCCTCCAACCAAGATGAATCAACCAACTGTTACCATTAACAAGCAAGTAATATTCTTACAATTACCTTGTCGAGAGTCTGAGTAATAAGGACATAAGATGGAGGAGCAACCAGTTTTATTTTCACTGGGCAATCGGTATTCCCAGCAGCTTCAGCTTTCCGCATGGCATCCTGCAAAGTAAGGTGAAACCAAGTTCAAAACATTTCACCTGAAACTACGAGTACACTGTTGACAGAGAAGATTTAATAGACTGAGGAAGGGTATATTTAGGACCTTAATGTGAAGAACGCCATCGAATTGGAAGCATTTCATCTCAACATCAGCGCGAATCTTCAATGGTTGTGGCGTCATTCTTCTCCTAATGTTTTTTATCAAAGAATCTTTTACTTCATCTGTCATAGCAGGTACCACCTTAGTCACCTACAGAGTAAGGAGATTAAAAACCGGAGTTTTAGACAAACTGAAGAAGGTGAATTAAACAGCTTATTTATACAAATATTACCTCTACTCCATCAGAACCAATTTCTTTGACTTCACGCGTGAGAGAATTAAGAATAGAATCAGGATCATTAACAATTAACTTAAATGCCTGCAATCAAAAATAAACATGGGGAAAAGATTAGGTTTAAGATCTATATCTATGATTGCTACTTGAGGAGACCATAACTTCAAAATTTGTAAAGAAACTTACTTCAAAAGCATGACCATATTTTCGGTACAGAGGCCAGCCAACATGAATATACAGATCCTGTCAAGGTCAACTTGCTCTTAGAATTAGTTCAAATGGGGGATAAATTACCAACAACTCAGCTTCAGTCAGTAAACATATACCCAGAAATACTATACTAGTGATCCTTGGTTTAAGTGAACAGCAGACGGAGATAGCCTAATTTCTCCACACGTGAAAAAAATACAACTTTCAACTCAGCAAATAAAAACACATGGATATACAAGTAAGTTCACTTATGATTGAAAAGGAAACACAGAATTAGCTTCATCACACCCCATGCATCCATCGAGCATACTTTTATAAATAACGAAGCAGCTTCAACAAAAAATGCTAGCTAACTAAAAACTAGTTAATTTTATCCTTTTCCCTTTTAGTTGGTAAAAGTGAAAGGATAAAATTGACAAGTTCTTAGTTAACCTTTGTTTGGTAAAGACTCCCCTTTGTACGACACAAATCTGGTGAGTTTTCCAAAACTCACTCAGTTCTGACTTTATGGTGATTCAGAAAACTAAATAAGGCCTAATTTTGATTGAGTTAATGTTGGGTACTATCAAATAGTGCCCATGCTTTTGGAGCACTGCATGCAAAGTATAGACCAGCCTATAACAAATATACACAAGAAATCAACAAACCAAATGGGTGATTATTAAACTCAATTGGTGCTGACTTAATTCTGAGCCAAAACAATACAAGGCCTAGTTTTTATGGAGTTTATGTTGGTGTCTATCAAATAGCTCCCAAGTGCTTGGGAAAGGCCTATTCATGCCAAGTATAAATCAGTTGATAAAAAATATCCATGAAATCAACAAAGCAAAGGAGTAGAGAATGAATTTTACATGACAAATAGTCAAAGATAATTCCATAGCAAACAAGACAAAAAAATTCCACTTCCATTGTTTATTTTTGTTTTTGCACATAGTATAGAAGGTGAAACTAGTCAGTTATCTCAAATGGTTAGTGACGGGTGATATTATTCTCAGAGGCTCGGAGCAATATGAAGCTGTATGCATAAATGCAGCATCAATTATTTACCAAAGTTGCTGCTACATCGCCAATACAATAAGCTGGAGCTATTCTTTTCTCTGTCAAATCTACCATCCACTAAGCATATTCAGAATGAAGTTGATGCATTATGTAGGACAACTCAAACAAGAGGAAAGAGTTTATCGGTTAACAAACAAAGTTTCTTCATTGGTTTTTCATTTTCTATTAAGTATGAGAAGAGAAACACCTATACCAAACAAGCCAGAGCACAGATATTTGTAAGGAATAGAAGCTGTAAAGGTCATATCTTTATTGCCACAACAAAATGGGGTCCCAATTAAAAGATTATTCTTCGAATTCTTGGACGTATGTCGATCAATCTATGGCTTATTCTAAGTAGACTTTTAAGACAATAATTTGAAAAAGTATCCTAAGCTCTCTGTACTACAAGCTCGCATCTTTCAAAAAATCTAGCTTTCTACAAGCTCACAAATTTGTCATTGCAGCTGTATTTTAGCTTCTTTGTTGGAATATGTTCTGTATGAAATCGGCACTAGTTATCAATCCACTCTCACTATTTGATTTTGTGATGCACAAAATCACTATTTGATTTTTGGATAGATGAACATGTTTTATGTTTGTTGGAAAAAATAAATCTTGGTGATCTACTCTTGGAGAAATCCACACTATACATATAGTTCATATCAAAACTAACAGAACAAAAAAAATACCTCAAGATCGATCTCCATAGTTTCAGCAACGTGCCGCATAATAGAGTGAACAAGCTTACTCTTATTATACCTATCCTCACAGATTTGAATGTCCTCCTCTGAAACCCTACGCTTGCTGAGATTAACATAGCCTTTCTCTTCGTCTACGTGAAGGACCATGACCGGCTCGGTGCGGCCGACTTTGATCAGACTGTTGATGCTTCTAATCCTACGGCGGGAGAGCTCCGACAAGAGAATCATCCCCTCGATGTTGTTGTACTCGAGGAGCGAGACGTACGCGCACATCTCACCGATGCTTTTGACCTGAATCATCACTGCCATGTCCACTTCTGGGTACCTAGTTTCGTACATCCGACATTCCAGATTGGGAGTCGCCATAGGTTTGGGGATTGAGATTCTAGAGTGTGTGGTGATAGGGTATAGAAAGAGGGAATATAAAAGATAAAAGTTTGTAACGATTTGCAGACCGATTACGTTTTTAGGGTTTTAAGAAGGGTTTGTAGATAGGAGAGGGATGCATTGGAGTGGAAGAATGAATATATTGTTTGTACCCAATACTTTCTACTTACCTTTTTACTATAATAAAAAAATAACAATGCAAAATCTAATTTCTATGAAAACAATAATTGAATTAGAATTATTCTTACCAATTCCAAATATTATAGGTTAGAATTATTCTTTCAAATACCAACATTTTTAGTTGAAATGCAAGTTATTACACCCATTTCATAAAAAGTGACACATTATAATTAAATTAGTGAATCTTAAAATTCAAAAATGATATAAATTTAAATAATTATCATTTTTTTTCTTAATTTATTTTAATACAATTCAATTATAAGAATATTTTATTCAAAAGTCTAGAGAGATTTTAAGAAAAAATTATAATTTTCTTTATGTGATGTTTTAATTAATTACAAATAAATTTAAACTTGTGACACGATCTACATTGATAGTATAGTAATTTAAATCACGACGTATCATAGTATAATAATTTAAATCATGACGTATCATAGTATAATTACGCTTTGTATATATTGATATTTTGTACTTGAATTATCCTTTTATGCTTATTAGTAGTCATTAATTATAGTAAGGAATATAACTCCTAGTTAGTTATATTATATATAATTATAAAAAAAATTATGTTATGAACACAACAAATTATATATATACATAATAACATGTCATATATACTACTTACTAGTCAGTGGATTCATTTATGAAGATGGTTGGTTATTGTGCTCAATTCAAATACCTACACACCATATTACATGATGTAAGATAGTTGTCGACACACCATATATCATATTATTTTATATATAAATTTTATGTATGATTTGTGTAAATAGTACCCCGATGCTTATTTTAAATTAAGTTGAGATTTGCAGGAATTGTAACATAGTGTTTAAGAGTTTTTTTAAGTGAAAAAAGAGAGAAAAGAATAGAAAATTAGAAAGAAATGAAAAGAAAAAGATTTAACTTTATTTTCTTCTTAAAAGTGGGAAGAATTTTTTTTATCCAAAAATTATTTATTCTATTCACCCATCCATTTAGGTTTGTGTCTTTTTTTAATTTTATTTTTGAGTTCTTCTACGGCGACCCTTTTTTGGGACCGATCTAGTGACCATTTTTTTTAATAACTCCAAAAATATATATAATATTTATTCTAACTGAAATTTTTACAAAATTCAATGCTTTTAGTGTGATTTGAATACATATAAAAAATAAAATTATAAAAAATATTATATATTTTTTGAGAGTTATTAAAAAAAAATAAGACCATTTCCCGGGCCCCCTAACATTTTTGTTTATTTTTTTTACTAAAATAACTAAGAATTTTTTTTTCCCTTCACTTACTTTTTGTTTTTTCTCCGCGTCCAAGTTAGGGTGCAAGTCCGACCCGCCCAGATAGTTGGACTGACCGGCCTACTTATTATATTCAGTAGACAAATACGATGTCATATTTGTGATCCAAATAATCAAGAGAATTTGGGCTGTAATAATAGGAGAGGATCCTCTTCATTTCAATTAGGTAATAATAGTGGGTGAATGTGTATGTAATAATGGTGTGTCATAGAAGAGCTCATTCTCAAAACAAATTTTATGCCAACATAATAATTAGACATAAAATTTGGACATAATATGTACTATTTTAATGTTCAATTATGGTGTCTATTTGATTCTACTCCACCTGATTTGATAGGTAGCATGATTCTTATATTTATCCATTTTAGCTAACATCGAGTGGAACACTGTCCCTTACACACCTCCAACTCCAATGTAACCCTCTCCATTTCTTCAGCAAAAACCCTAAAACCCCATCTTCCAACATCCCCAAACCAGATAAATCCCAATTCCAAATCCTCAAAAACAATCGCCATGACCACTACCACCACCAATTTAGAGTGCCGCATGTACGAATACAAGTACCCAGAAGTGGACACTCCCGTCATGATTCAGGTCAGAGAAATCGGCGACGTCTGCACTCACGTCTCCCTTCTCGAATACAACAACATCGAGGGCATGATCCTCCTGTCCGACCTTTCTCGCCGCCGTATTCGCAGCGTCGGCAGCTTGATAAAGGTGGGTCGAATCGAGCCCGCCATGGTCCTTCGTGTCAATCCGGAAAAGGGTTACATCGATCTCAGCAAAAAGAGGCTCTCCGAACAGGATATTCAGGTCTGTGAGGAGAGGTTTAGTAAGAGCAAGCTTGTTCACTCCATTATGCGCCACGTTGCTGAAACTATGGACCTCGATCTTGAGGTAAAAGAAAATTAATTTTTTTATTTATTACAGTATCTGTTTGTTTTCATAAAAAAACTTTATTTAGATTTTGTTTATAAGCATAGTCGTCGTTTATATATGCTAGGTATGTTTGTTTTCGATGCGACACTTTTACTGCACGATATTGTAATTGGGCGTATGTATACATACACACTATGCTGTCAAATGACTGGTGAAATGTCATGAGAGTTTTACACTCTTACATTACTTATGACTTGATTCTAGTTGTTTAACTAAGAGTTTTTCTTTTTTATTGATTTATTATCCTTGGAGGTTGTTTTGAATAGCTCTAAACACAAAAAAGGCTTTATTGTTTATTGAAGTGCTTTACCAGATATCTATGTTGTTGTCTATAAGAACAGAAAATGCAATTTCTTATGATTCTTTATAACTAGAATAACTGGATGTCTGAATCTTTTCATATTCTGGATTAGAAAGTGTATTGGAAGTCTCTCATCGCTCAACCTAAAGTAAAAGAAATGAAGAAACTTCTATCCTATTGCTCCCCCCAAAGAAAAATAAGGAGGAATCATAAAAAGAGAAGCACATGCAAGTGGACTTATTACGTTTTAATCTATATTTTTTTTGTATTTTCTTACACAGACATGAGAAAAGAAGTAAAATAATTATTTTTGGGCTAAATATAGACTCTCGAGATGGAGGTATGCTATGTTTGGATTGTACATGGAAATAAATAAATAGGGTCCTACTATTTCTCATAACTAAAGACTGCGACAACCAGCATAAACACGGTTGCTACCTCACCGCTAGCACCGCTTACTATCATCAATCAATAAACAATCTACTGAAATAATCTGCATTATGCACATGCATCTACCACATTTGCTAATCGAGCTAAAATATGCTTAGAAAGAGTTACAAGAGATATATTAATGTTTGTTTGAATCTTCTGTGTAGTCTGTTGTATCAATAGTTAGTGAATGTAAATAAACCCTGTTGTCATAAAAATGGCTTTATGGAAGTGTGCCTTTTTTTCATTTTATTTGGAACTTGGAATGAACGTAATGCTAGACTATTTAGAGGAAGTTGTTCTTCATTTAAACATTATTTTCCATGTTTCTTTTTGGGCTTTTTGTATGGGGGTCTTTAGAGGTATCTCTGTGACTGATTTATGTAGAGATTGGAGGGCTGCACTTTTTTAAGTGCTCTTTTTTTTTCTTTCTTTTTTTAGTCTGTTGAGGGTGACTTCTTGTTCCCCCTTTTATTGTATCCTTTCTTTTTTATTAGTAGAATTTCTTCTTTCATCAAAAGAAAAAATGACATTTTTTTCATAACTGTTTTTGGGGTGTTGTATAAGTAGTATTTTCACTCAGAATTGATTAAAAATGGTATTGCAATTGTACCAATTATTTACAAGAGAGAGGCTTTTCATCTTGATACATCCATTTAAACTGTTAACTGTCTTTAGAATTGGTGTGAGCCATGCTCGTTTCTTCCCTCACTGGCTCATTGCACAGATGATGGATGTGGCATATACAGAAAGTGTATCAGTTTTATAACCATTTAGTTTAGCTACGACTCTTCACACATAAAAGCATCAATGAATTTATAGTTAAGCCTGAAAAACTAGGTCTCCTATTTTTAAAAATATACTGCTTATTAATTAAAATGAGAATCAGACAGTTTTCTTGAGTTCGGGTTTTATTAAATTAAAAGGTAGAATTGGTTTTAGCTTCTTCTACAATGTTGATCGGGAAAAAGGATGCAATCAGTTTTGTTTTTTGTTTTTTCCTTTCCAACTTTCCTCCCACTTTTGCAATTAATTTGAAAGATGGCTATTCTCAGTATTGATGCATTAGAAGTTACTTCTCAAAATTGTACAGTTAGAAACCTACCTCTGCCTTCTTCACCCTAGTATTTTGTAGATTCCGTAGACTTTTGTCTGGTGATTTAGACCTCATCTTCCTAGTGTTACTTCCCATGTTTAGGTACTTACTTTTGCACTTTGTTTTTTGATAAGACAAATTGGATGGTGGATTGGCTACTGTCTGAGCCTAAATGGGCTATAAGATACTTTTGGATTTGTCTTGATACTCGTTTATTTGTTTTACATTACTTAATGCCTTTAGATAATTCGAGTTAGATAAAGTTATTGCTTTGGAATTAGGCAAGCTCTATTTTTTAGTTTGTAAAAGGATATCTTGCGAACCACTTAAATTTCTCATAATGCAGTATTTTTGAAACAGTGCCACATCATTTCTAAAGATAACATGGTTAGAGAAAATGTTATCACTAGTAGCATTGATTTGTTGGTCTTTTATTCTCCATAGGGGCTACTCTAAAACAAGTTATCCATGACAGGATCTGTATGTCCATGTTGGCTGGCCTTTATACCGAAAATATGGTCATGCTTTTGAGGTAAGTTTGTGTACCACTTTCTTAAGGTGTTGTTGTCTCCACAATTAGCACCTGGACACATATTGTGTTTTTTCTTTTGGATGCAGGCCTTCAAGTTAATCGTCAATGATCCTGATTCTGTTCTTAATTCTCTTACTCGTGAAGTAAAAGAAATAGGTCCTGGTGGGATGGAGGTTATATTTGTACAAATGATGTCTTCCTCCTCTTCATTGGCATTGGTTACGATCACTAATTACCCTGTTCTCATTGTGTAGGTGACTAAGGTGGTTCCTGCCATGTCAGAGGAAGTTAAAGATGCTTTGGTAAGAAACATTAGAAGACGGATGACCCCTCAACCACTGAAAATTCGGGCTGATATCGAGATGAAATGTTTCCAGTTTGACGGTGTTCTTCACATTAAGGTCTTATCATAGCCTTTCTTAACCTTTTTATCATTTTTACAGTCTACTTATCTTAGCAGTAGGGAATTGTGAGCTGGGAAGCATTAGTTGTTGAAAGTGTTTAGCTGTTTTGACTATCTTGTAATCTCTGTTCTGCAGACAGCCATGCGAAAAGCTGAGGCAGTTAGCACGAAGGAATGCCCTGTGAAGATTAAACTGGTTGCTCCGCCAGCGTATGTTCTTAATACTCAAACTCTTGACAAGGTAACTGCATATCCTCCTTTATATTCTTATAATCAAGTGAGAACTTGTTACCTGTATCAGGATGGGAAGTTTCTGTCTTAATATTAATACACGCACACACATGTATAGTGATTTTGCCTGGTCACAGCATTGTATTTCTACAGCAACATTTTCATTTATGTTTGCCACTGGCTAATCAGGAGGAACACTTCCATCCTCTTTATTCACACTTTAACCCAAGTATCAGACTATTAAAGACATGGATCAAAATGTCATTCAGTTTTAGCCAGACAGTAGGAACACTTCCATCCTCTTTTTTCACACTTTAATTTAAGTATCAGATTCTATTAAAGACATGGTTCAAAATGTCATTCAGCTTCAGCCAGATTGTACATCTCTAATATTATATCTTTTAATTTTGAGGCGATCCAAGTTTTGTCAACTTTAAGAGCCTTTTAAGTCGTAAAGCATCCCTATTTTTTCCTGCAAGAGATGTATTTCCCTGCCAGAATGAACCCTAAATATAACTAGTATCTGTATCTAAAATACTATAAGCCCTAAGTTCATTCATAAACTCTTTTCTGATAAGTTTATTCGTAAACCTCTAAGACTTAAGATTGATGCGTGCCTCTTGAAGAATTCTGATTTTTGTTGTGGATGATAAAGATTTGAAAAGATATCTACATCATCATCATATCTTGATGGATCCTCGAAATCTGCACCAGCCCGTCTCTGACCAAAATTTTGGTGGGACTTTTGGTGGACTTTTCGCATATCTAATTAGCTTCCTCATATGCCTAGATGAACAGATATACATGGGAGAGGGAGGATTTTATACTCATAATATTTGTTTTAAAGATTACCAACTCCAGTAATCAAATGAATAATTATACGGCAAAACTAATGATTTTGCCACCGAAGTTGGCACGTTTTATTCAATACTGATTGAATTTTTAATTTTTCAAATTAACTTACTGAACTAATTATTATTTTCAAATTGGATCACTCTGTTAAAAAAAATAGACAGACATTAAAATTTTATCTATGTGGCTCTGAAAAAAATATACAAAAAATAAAAAAATTACACGCGGCAAAAAAATAAAATAAACCTTCTTTTCACCATTTTCCACATCAACAAAATCAAATAGTTCAATTCCTTAATTCCCTTTCAAATTCCAGAAAAATAAAATAAAAAATAATATGATGAAACACCAATTTCTTCAAAATGTTTTTCAAAATGCAGTTATTATAATCTTCTTCTTCTTCTCGCTATTCACCTCATCATTCCCGCCCGCTGGCGATATCCGTTTCCCTTCAGATGACTTGGTGGCCCTCCTGCTGCGGGGATTGTGGGCTCCACTGCGAGTGGGGTTCCTTATTATTATCCATCCATGGGTCAGCCCGCCCCGCCGGGGGTCATGTTCGGACGACCGGCGGTCGATCCTGCTACTGGGGTTTATGTGCCGCCGTCTCAAGCGTGGTAGTCGGTGTGGCAGACGGTTGATGATGGGTCGTATGGGAGTGGAGGGGGGAGCAGTGGACAGCAAGGTGATCTTGATGGCTAAGGTAGTTTTTTCTTTTTACATTCCTCCTCTTTATTGCATATCTGATTTTGCTAGCTAGGGTTAGGGTTTTGTTATTTTAATGTAGAATATGCTCTCCGAGTCCGACTTGAATTTTTAAAGGGGGGAGAAGTTCGAATCTGGAGAAACTTTTTATTGTTTAATTTGTGAGATATTTCCTGCGGAGTAATTGTGGGAGAAAATGGCCGCTGGTAAGGGAGGAATTGAGAAGATACGGAGAAATTGAAAATTTGGCCGCCGGTAAGGGAGGAATTGAAAATTTGGGGAAGATGAAGATTGGGGAAATACTGGAATGAAAATTTGTGGAATATGAAGAGGCGGGACTATCACTCACACTGATTAGGGAAATACTGGAATGAAAATTTGGGAAAGATGAAAATTTTGATAGAAGGGAAGATTTGGGGAAGATGAAAATTTTGATTTTGATTTTAATATTTAGTTATTAATGTTGTCTTTTTTTTAAGGAAAATATGTTTGATTGTTTAATTGATTAAGATTTGATTTATTTTGATAAATAAATTTGATTTAATGAATGAAAAAATGTTTTATTTTTATTAGTTTGTTTAATTATTAATGTTGTCTTTTTTTTAAGGAAAATATGTTTAGTTTTTTAATTGATTAAGATTTGATTTATCTTGATAAATAAATTTGATTTAATGAATGAAAAAATATTTTATTTTTATTAGTTTTTGTTTTGTTTTATTATGTTTTTTGTCATTTTTAAAACTTTAAAATGTTGAAAATGAGTCAAAAATTAAATTTTTTTATGCTGTCTTTTATTTTTCATGTCATTTTCTCTTTTTTTTTTCTTTTTTTTACGTCCACGTCAGAAAACTTTTTAACAGCCGTTAGCCAGATTTGACAGAATGACCCAATTTAACAATTTTAATTAGTTCAGTGAGTTAATTTGAAAAATTAAAAGTTCAATCAGGTATTCAATAAAACGTGCTAACTTCGGTGGCCAAATCATTAGTTTTGTCATAATTATACTATAAATGTAGCAGAAAGGAAACAGAAACTGGTAAGAAGGAGATTGGGGTAAGAGGGTGCGCAATGTTTTTCAAGCCTCATTTATTAGAGAAGAAGCAGAAGGATAAGAGAGGAGAAAAGAGAGTAAAAATGACTTACAAGATTGTTAGGCTTCTCTTATATTCTAAAATATACACATTATAAGAAGTCGTCTTTATTCATCTCATAGCCTATCTTGCTTTTTACTAAAGGGGCCTATTTCTTGGTTATCTTAACTTGTAATCTAATTTAGGTAATACCTTCTATACTTCAACAAACCAACGTAGAATGTTAAGTATGATCATAGTTGTTAAGAAGGCGTCCAGTCGGTGCGCTGAAAGCAAGGCGACAGGGCGACTTGGTGGATGCTCACAAATCGGAAGCTTAGGAAAACAAGTCGTCGCCATGGACGCCACGGCGACGACATGGCGACAACTTAGACGAGTGACTTGCTTTGTTTTAGGTATGGACTAACCCAAAGGCCAATTGGGTTTAAAAAATCAAAATGACGTCGTTCGAGATTGCAGTTGGCCCTAATAGCGATCTGCAGCAGTTGAAGAGAGAAGTAGAAGAGTAGAAGGAAGAGAGAGATAGATTACCCGATACCAGTAGTCCAGTACCCACAACTAAGTATTTACATAATTGTGTTTTTAATGTTATTCTATAGTATTTTGTTTTGAGTTTTAATGTAAATGAAATTTTATTGCCAATATACTTGTTCAGTAAAATAAATAATATATAAATTGCACATTGTAAACGATTTGTGGCCATATGGACGCCATGGCGGTTGCCTTGTCTCCTAGGCGTCCTGGCAGTTGGCTACAACCATGACTCGCCGTAGCGCCTTAACAACTATGAGTATGATTTAAGCCTAAAATTCCTTTATAAAAATGGCTGAAGCTTCTTTAGAGCTCAAAGTAAGTAGTCTCATTAAGAAACGGCTCACTGTATGGGCCATTCACGAAATGTTCTTGTCGTATATTAATATTCTCATGGCCTTCTGTCAAATAAATATTTCAATAAATTGATTGGTGGAGTTGATTTCAATTCAAGAGTTATGGTATTGAGGCTGCACCAATGACCAACCTGGAACTTGTTATCAAGTTGTCAGTTCTGTATTTACTTCTATGTCATTTCATTTAAGACGATGCAATTATATGCAAGAGGGACTGTCAATCTTCTGGATCATTATTTCTTTGGGTTTTATTGTAATTGCAAAATGACGAGTCTCTTAAAAAAATTCTAATTATGACTTGATTGGTCAGGAACAAGGGATATCAGTTCTCAGAAAAGCAATTGCAGCCTGTACAGAAGAAATAGAGCGGCACAAAGGGAAACTTACTGTAAAGGAGGCACCGAGAGCTGTGAGCACAACTTTTTGATTATTTTCCTTTTGTTTTTTTCTGAACCTTAAATTAACTATGTTTTTGAGATTGTTACGTTTCCTTGAATTTTCTTTACAGATTCCTGGTTTGATTTAGTATTTTTCTTTGAAGCATATAATTGGCTGCCTTTTTTTTATATTATTTATTGTTTTATCTGACAAGGAACATTAATTTCAGGTGAGTGAACGGGAGGATAAACTACTCGCTGAACAAATGGCTAAGATGGGTCGTGAGAATGAGGAGGTTAGTGGCGATGACGACAGTGAAGAGGAAGAAGATACAGGGATGGGGTCGGTTGATTTAGACAGCTCAAGTTCTGTGATAAATGACTGAGGATGGTGGCTAATGCTCAGACTTTTGAAGTTTCTCTTTTATTTTGCAACCATTTTTTGATTGGTCTATTACCAAAGTGAATTTGTAAAACGATTAGTGTTGTCTTGCTTTACTTTTTTGCTTATAGGTTGAACAGTTTTTCCTATCTACATCAACAATGGTATGAATCTTGCCGTTTTGTATTGCTTAGTGTGTGCGTGCGTGCGAAGGGGCTAGTAGTCCAGAATGTTTTAAGCTATAGGATTATTATATAATACAGTGGTTGGTTGTGTTGATACTGGAAACTACAAATGTTGGTCCATGTTTATAATGGAAGACATTGGTCATGTGATGGATTATGTAAAACATGAAAAGACTAGCTAGATAATGTTGTTGCAATTCTAACGGTTCCGGATATCATGAAGTTAACTTCATGGTAAGTTGATTAATTGATCAATAAAGTGCTGACACGCAAAGAGGGATCACCTTCTGACCTATGTGTTGATATTGTATTGGCCAATTGACCAAAGTTAACTTCATGCTAATCACTCTCAAATTTGACATGTCAAAATTGTTAGGCAAGCTATAGGGTTGGCATATAGTCAACTACAAGCACACCAGAAAAAAAAAAGGGGAGGAGGACAAAAAAATTGTATGGATTTGCCATTTGCCTTTCCTAATTTTTTTTTTTTGAAAAGGCACTTGAATTTACACTTGATTCTCCACTTCTGTCCTAAAACAGATGAATCAATTTTTTTGTTAGAATTTTAAAATGGCTTCAGGAGTTTAGTAGTCCAGGTTCTAATAAAAATAACGATCAGATTCATTTAAAATATTGCATCAATTTATGCATACATGATTATTCTCTCTATTTCAAAATATACGATCATTATTGACTTTTTTAAGTCAATTTAAGACATTTTTTAACTCAAAAATGACATAATTTTCTTTAATTTTAGTCGATACAATAATGAATATTATAAGCTATATAAAATAATAATAAAAAACTACTACAATTTATTATTTTATAATTTTTAATGAATTATTTTAATTTTAAATTTGAAAATATCTTATTTTCAATAATAATTTTATAATTTGTTTTGTTTGACAAAATCTGATTATTTGGATCCAATAAAAAATTAAATAATTCTATCCCATAAAGCCAATGGTTTCTACTAATCTTGTCCAAATGTGTGGATCGTTTCGTAGCTCAACCCAAATCATTCGGGTTTAGAATAGAGAGATCCGCCCCGTTCCAATCTCAGTAAACATCGTCTTCTACCAGGTAGGTGTAGAAAGTAGAAAGCAGGGCGGCATATACAGCTGAGGGAGGATAGAGAAAATGGCGTCAGGGTGGGGAATAACAGGGAACAAAGGAAGATGCTACGACTTTTGGATGGATTTCAGCGAGTGTATGTCACATTGCAGAGAGCCCAAACACTGTTCTCTTCTCCGTGAAGACTATCTCGAGTGTCTTCACCATTCCAAAGAGGTCTCTCAATCTTATTTCCTTTCTATCTTTCTCATGAATTTACGTGTATGAATTTGTGGATATGTTTCTGTATTTTCGATTATTAGAAATGTTGCAGTCTTTAAAAACCTAATTTTGGGGGAGATGTAGTGAGAATTTTCCTTTTCTGATCTGTATTTTTATTAATCAATATCAATTCTACGGTGTATTTTAGTCATGTAATTAAAGATTAAGTTTGTTTATGTGAAGCATTGTGATGGATTGCTAGACATGCTGTCCTGTGTAATTTGAAATTTAATTTACATTCTGGTGTAAGATTATTTTTTTCAATTTAGTGCTTGATGTCACAGGAATTGGTCAGCCAGCTGATTGGGTGCCATTTAAATAATTTGGTGAATTTTAGGTTTGCCTTTGGATGACCACTGTAAAATAGTTAATGGTAGACTTTGGCGGGAAAGTGTTGAGCCAAATTTAATTAGCGACTAGTAAAGTACCTACAGGTCTACTGAACCATTGTTTTCGTTCCGTGTTGGAATATGAACTTATTACTTTTTTTTTATTGCACGAGAGCTGAAGCAAGTAGCTGAAAACATATTTAGATCGGGAATGAAATGGATTTTTGTATGAAGTTATTCATTAGAGGAGACGTAATGATAAAGTAGAGATGGTTTTGTGATCTTTTGATGGTATGTCTAAATTGGTGTTTGAAAAATCTGCATAGAGGAAGCGGAGAGTAAGTTGCTAATTAAGGAAGTATAGAAGCTCCCTAGTATGTTTTGGAACAAGTGCAACAATGATTGTTTGAAGAAGATGACAAATCTTAAGATGTCTTTGTTGATTGCCTTGTACTTATAGCTTATGGGAAGGTTTTGGTATGATTCTCTTGGATATGTTTTGCTTATGTGAGGTTATAGTTTACATAGGCCTCCTTCCCTTGTCTCAACTTTTTTGAACATGTTCTGTGCATATGGCTTGGTCCCCTTTGGTCCTTTTTCAGTGATTGTTTTTACCTAGAAAATGCGGTGAAGGCAGTATCTCTACTAGTGGGATAGACGGAAAGGGAGGGTAGTATTGCATTTTCAGGATTAATGACTGCAGTATATATTGTGAAATATATGTGGCCAAGTGTAGTCTTTATGAATGTTATGTTTGTTTGGTTGAGTCGCAAACATGAGCCAATATCTCTTGCTAATCTGCCTTAACACACTACAGGATCATGTCATAGTCTATTAATCTTGTTATGATTATATTTTAAATCAGATTGATTTAAATAGTAAATGTCCGCTGAGCAGGTTTTTTTTTATGTACTTTGAGGCTAATTTTTACTAATTTGTGCACCTGTAATGAACACTGGTGTTATCACAATGTCGTGAACCCTTGGTTCAAGGTCATCCATTCCATACATGATCCTAATCAGTTTGTCACCTAGAAATGATTTGATTTTTATGTTGTTATATTGTACTCCATACTGCCAATCGACCTACACCTCGTATCCTATGTATGTGATGACTAGATTTCTACAGAACTCGTTAGGGAACCTGATTAGGCTTTTGATTTCATAGTGAATATTGAGCTGCCATAAATTGGTCTTAATCCCTTGTACTGTTATAGTTGTTACTTCTATTTTAAAATTCCTTATGCAGAAGTTATTCTATGTGTGCTGAAAAGTGAAGTTCCTTGATATTAGAACTTGTTAATACTTCATTGTCGTTGTTTCGAGAAAATATGGCAATTATATTAATTCTGTGAGATGGATTTGGACTTTCTTTGGTAGTTCCAACGAAGAAACCGGGTCTACAAAGAGGAGCAGCGCCAATTGAGAGCGGCAGCACAGAATCCAAAAGGGGAAGGTGGAGATAGAGCTCATCATCTTTAGTGTTGTATTTTACCTTTACCCTTTTGGAGTTTACAAATAATGATTGAAGTGTGCAATCTGATTTTATGAAAATTTAAAAAGATATTAAGTTCAGTGTCTTTTTGTTGTTCCAAAATGAGTATCTTATTCTTTTCCAGGATTTTCAAATTATTGTGTTGTCTTCTAGACATGCTTTCTGAATTTTGTTTCTCTTTAATTGTTAATAAACATCAAAGATATATCTTTTAATAAGCTGGTTCCTTTGGGATCTAGGTTTGATAGCATATCTTGAGGAGCATTATTGATATTTTAAGTTGGTGTTGGGTTCAGTGTTTAAAAGTATCTTAGCTAGAGGAGCTCTCATATATTGTTGTTTCCATCAGTTGTGGAGAATCTGTTACCTGCTATGTTTTGAATCCTATAATTTGTTGAACCTTACAGAAAAGGGGAATGTAAAAAATGAATACATAAAATGGGCAAGTCTAATGTAGCTTTATGTTCACCATGCTACCATGATTGTAATGTGTTCTATGACTTCCCAGGTCAAGTTCATTCCGTTTTCAGCTCATCATGGCAGTGATCTGCTTTTTGACTTGCTCTCTTTAATCTTTATATCTTTATTGGTAGTTGGTCCCTATATATTACCACCCCTTAAGAAGTGAGCGAGAGAAAAATACCATTATGTTTAAGAATACTGGGAATCAAAGAAGAAAGGAATCTAAAGATGCAAAAATGGCTTGGTCTGTAGAATCTGAGAAATCATTGATATTTCTATATGCACAATGTGAATAAACTTTGTGCAGGTGATTGTAGGATCATTCAGTTAAATCAACATTGTTTTTACTTCTAGATATAGTCCTATACGTGCAATGGGGCCTCCTATTGATTGTCGAATAGCTCAACAAAGAAACTCTCCATAGCAAAATTAGTTTGGTTTAAAATCTCATGTGCTTGGTCCTATCTGCCGATCTTTAACCATGAGAGGAGCTTCTAGATAGAGTGAAATTAAGAGTTTGTTGAAGCACTCTGAATTACGGCCTTCACAAAATGCATCGTCATTTGGTTGAGAACAATGATTTATACCATCATGCTTATAAAATTATCATTTCCTAGCTACTACTGCCATAGAAAAATGAGTTGTTAGAAGATGGTCATTGACTTGGAGTGAAGCCAATGAGCCAAAGTATTTCATTTTATGTTTTCTACTATTTATATAACCAAGTCATTTTCACTCCTGCTTCATATATTCACTCATGAATTGTTTTAAAATTGTTAGGTCGATGATCTATGTTGTGTAGTGTTCTAAACATTACGGATTTGTCAAAGTTTAGTTCAGCCAATAATAAAAAAACTATTAGAAGTCTTCTTGCATGCATCCTATACCATAACTGATGCTTCTCTACCATTTCATTTAGAATACCCATGTCCAGTGTGTTCTGCAGAGAGTGCAAAATCTCATGTTTTGCGAATACTTCCTCTCTGAAAGTTCCCCTTATTGCACTCTCTGCAAAGCAGCTTTCTGCATACAGTTTCCATTCATCTTCTTTCTCTTAGTAGGAACTCTTCATGGGCTTGCTGCAACTCAAACAGGTTCTGGCGTACCGACTCACTCGAACTTCTTTCGTTCTACTTTACTACGAGGAAGAGAAAGGGTTTTGTGGTGTGCCAATGATGAAAGCGTGTGTTTGGATCGCGAAAAGAACCCTTGGGGAGGCAGCACTTGTTGTTTTCAGAAGTTTTGCAAGGATATAATGAGTGATTCAAACCATTGTGGGACCTGTGGGCAGGTTTGTGCTTATGGACTTGTTTGTTGTGATGGAAAGTGTGTAGATGTTAATAAAGATCCCAAGCACTGTGGTTCTTGTTTTGAGGAGTGTCCAGGGCAAAATAGGTGCTGGTACGCAATGTGCGATTATGGTGGGTAATTCATCTCTCACGTTCTTATAATAATTGTTGTAGAGACCGTCTTCTTTGATCCTTTTTCATTTAGAATTTGAGGTTAAAATGTTCAGTAAATTGTTTAGGTTGAATGCGTTTACTTTTATTAATCATTATATTCTTCAAGTGCAGTTGGTGGTGGTTGCTTTCGGTCTTCACCCTTCTACTTTTTAAAGGCTGGGTAGGTAGTAGGAGTAGAAAACCAAAATTAAAAATTTTCTATTTAGAAAGATAAAGCAATTGCCTAATTCTATGCATTTTATACATGTCTTGTTTTTATAAACGAAAAAGGTACATATGGACTTTTTGTTTGTCAGTTACGTGAATAAATTTCTCCACCTTTTAGATCGTATGAAAGTTAATCTCAACCGTTGTTACTCCTTCTGTTCTTAAAAGAATAGTAAAGATAAGTTTTATAAAAAATAAAGTAATTAATGTGTATTAAACTATTAATTGTTTCAATTGGCTTTTGAGTTTATAGAAAAAGAGTAAATTAATTTGAATTATTTATTTGTGATGTGATTAATAATTTGAATAAAAAAAATATAATATACTTAAAAGATTAGTTATTTGATGTAAAATTTTATCACGCGTGCATGTTTTTTCTCCCACTAAGTTTGGTTTGTATAAAAGAGATCAAAATACATTGACAAAGGCAATGGTGAAGCCAAATAGACATTTGAATCGACCCCACTGAATTTTTTTTTTGTTTTATAATGTAAAGTAAATTTTTATACGGGGTCAAATTGAAATTTTATAACTTTGTCAATCAAATTTATTGACATATGACTCATTACCTCTCAAAATATGTATATCTTTCTGTAATATTTTAAACTAAATAATAATCTAATTTATATTATTTTTAAAAATAAATAATGAATTACTTACATATAAATTAAAAAAGTCTATTATGAGTTAATATAGTGTATACATACCATATATTATTACTTATTATATTTTTATTGTAATATAGTGTATATATATATATGACCCGAAAGTATAAAGTATTTAAAAAATTGGCTCGGGGGCAGTGCCCCCGAACCCCCACCAAATTATTTATAACTTAGTAATAATTTCGCCCCCACTGCCATAAGTTTCTGGCTTCGCCATTGGGCAAATTGGCATACCCCAGACTATAGGTAGGTCATCTCAAGACATACCAGGAAAGCAACTAATTATAGTTGTGTGATGAAACACAATTTACAATATCCGCGTGCATGCTTTTGAAGACAATATAAATCATCAAAACATAGTATTATCAAATGAGCAATGCTACTATCACATAAATTTTATCACATAATTCTCATATACACGCATATATACTGTGAGTTTTCGTCTGACATGCAGGATTCGTAATATATATATGTATGTATGTGAGAGTTATATAAAAGAATTTATGTGATAGTAGCATTATTTTTATCAAATAAAGGGGCCATATTTTCGTTGAGATCTCCAATCTTTATCTTCATTATTATTCCTCTAGATAGGCTCCTCTCACATGGCCTCAAACCTAGATTCAGACCCTCAATTGCCTTCGTTGACCTAAAGCCGTACAACTTTTTCTGTTTTATTAATAACATATATATATACTCCATATAGTAAATGATATTTTATACCGACCTAATATAAGTTATCTTAATTTATTTTAAATATAATATTATTTGATCGTCAATTAAATTATCTAATTATATGGATATAATGGGCATGTAAAAATATAATATTATGTAAAATTTCGTTTAATTTAAGGTTATGCATTAGTAAGTTTATAAGAATAGAAATTATTAAAATCTAAGTTGTTGAAATATATACTTGTATTCAAATATTATCACTATAATAAAAATAATATTTCAATATTTCAAATTAAACGAAATTTTATATAATTTCATATTTTTACATACTCATTACATCCGTACGATTAGATTATTGAGTTAACGATGAAAGGATTTTGAATTAAAAGTGACCTAAGATAACTTATCTTAGATCTATCTAACATGTTTTTTACTCATATATATATATATATATATATATATATATATATATATATATATATTGATAAGATATCTTGAAACAAAAGTCCACTTTTTGCCAAATATTTTTTCCGTTCTATATTTAGATTTGTTAAAATTATATATATATATATATATAAAAGCTTTACTTACAATTTAATATTCAAAAATGTATGTTTCATCACGTAAGTATTTCCTTAGTGAAAAGGAAAAATATTAAACAAATGATAATTTTTCTTCATTTTTTGAAACGGTAAGATTTTAAATTTATTTTGTCATGGTAAAAAATTTCAACATCACAAGACCATTTGACGTAACCACAAAAGCAACATCAAGAATTCTGTACATGAAATAACTACAATATCAAAACTGAATCATAATCGCTAATTTTTTTGCCGGTCGAAATTTATGTGGAGCAAAGATGAACACGAAAAAAAAATACTTTTTATATCACATAAGCACTATGTACAAATAAAATTCACATAAATTTCTCAACTGAAATACTTTTCCTTCTTAGGTAATATCGCAGTACAATTATTTAAGAGTAGTTCTATTATGTATTGCGATAAATTTGTGTCGCATTACAATTGAGAAACATATCAATACATGAAATTTGATAGAATTATAAGAATTCACACTTATTATACATCTATCTAAAAAATTTATCATTAATATTTAACCACGTAGTTGACAATAAAAAATCAACGTAAACATTCGCAATATATATTATTTTTCTTGATTAAAATATCAACATATGGTACAAAAATAAAAATGAAAGGGGCTTACCCTATTCCATTAAACTAAAACAATAAAAAAAAAATAGTAAGTATTGGCAGCAGATCTAAACCCAAAAAATAATAATAATAATAATAATAATTGAGATCTGACGGACCATTCAATTATTCAAGCTTCAAAGTACTTGAAAGTTAGAAGAGATACTACTACTACTGGTACGTACTGTCGTCCTCAAACCCCACGCCACCCCACGCCCACCCACCCAAACCCAACCCCAACCCCACGCTATAAATTCCAAAATTATTATTATGAATCTCCTCCTAGCTTTCAGTCTATGTTTTTTCTTGAAAATAAAATTTCTTATTTTTCTCGTGTATATTGCTGAAGGATCATAGTATGTTTCATATCAAAATTATTTTTCTTGCCTATTTTTTACGATTTTGACCTTTGCAATATTACATGCATATTTCATTACTAGTGATTTCTGACTCCTCCCTCTTATTAATTTTAGACAAATGATTTATATCTACAAATTTACGATAAAATTAAATTGCAACTCTAACTCTAAACAATAAGATAAAATAAATTACTATTAGGTCATTCATAATTCTTAGTTTTCTCATGTATACAATTAGTACATAAATTTATCGTCGTATGCAACATAACTCTTATTTATAATCCTTATGTGTGCGTGTATATATATATATATATATATATATATATATATATATATATATATATATATATCAATTTTTAAAATACATGTATTTATTATCACTAACTGTGTTTTATGTGTATATGCAATATTACACATATATGTAGACTAAATTTCATATTGCACCCTAAAATTTAACCCTAATATCAATTTGTACTTTAAACTTTATTTAGGATTAAATGTACCTTAAACTTTGAGTTTCAATGCGGTTTTCACCTTTTGTATTAAAATTTAGGATTCAAATGTTGTGATGTAGAGTGTAAATTATTTTGAAACTCAAAATTTTAGGTTGCATATAATTTAAAATGAAATATATAGCGAAAATTGATTTTAAGGTTAAAATTTAGGGTTGAATTGGAAATTAGTCTATATATATAAAAACCTTTTTCTTTATTTTCTTCATGTTTATATACAATTCTACATTCATAAAAGCAATATTCCTAAGCGCCTATCCCAAACTCCCGAACCATCCATCCATCCATCCATCCCAAAAAGGGTGAAGGAAAACAAACCGAACACCAAGAAACACAAACTCCCACCCACCAATTAACCATGCAACCAAGAGCAATGATGGAAGAACGCCGGGGCGCCCCCTACGGCGTTCTGCTGGTGGCAGTGGTGGTGCTACTGGTGGTTGTTCCTTCTCTCCTCGGGGACCAAGGCGAAGCCTTAACGGAATTCATCGCCGAGCTTTTAAGCCCGTTGGGCCTTCTCCTCCTCCCCATTTTACTACTCCTCACCATCCAATTTCTCTCCTCCGGCAGTGGCTCCTTCATCTACGACATCTTTTCCACCGGCGGACCTGAATCCATTCACCGGGCCAGCGGGTCACCCGTCGGAGTTGCTCTCTTCCTTGTTCTCGTTCTTTTGCTGCTTTACAACCGGGTATCCATTTTCGGCGGTGATGATGATTCAGATGACTGATGGGTCGGAATCTACTATTTAATAAGTATTATTTTAATTTTGTGTTTTCGTTTTCATTGTTTTGAAATAGTGAATATGTATATGGAGTACACTATTTGAAGTAGTGTGTGTATAATGTTCACCGGAAGTTGGACGTGGAGGAAGGAGAGAAAAAGTGCTAGTATTTTTACATAAATACCCCAGATTAGTGGGTGGACCAAGTTGGAATATCTGGCTATTACGGTCATTATAGTGCTGCAAATTGTAATTTTTGTATTTGATGACAGAAATAACCTTGCTTTACCATACTTGTAGTGTTGTTGTGCCTTTTATGGATCTTTGAGGATATAATAGTCTTTATGTAATAGTACTACAGAGTAACTGGGAATATGATAGTCGGCCACCGTGGGAGGCTGTAGGTGACGGTGGCTGAATGGTGGTTCTGTCCCGTAGTGTTGTTTTGTGGGAATTTTGACCTTTTTCTGATCTCTACATGTGGCTAGTTATGTATGGTATTGGCATAGATTAGATCTATTTTCATTGGTCAATATTATTTTTTAAAGTATTTAGTTTGTGTTTTTAAGAGGAATAATTGGAAGGCGAAGTCAAAGAAGGAAGGGTGGCCTGGTCCTGGTGGGTGGGTCTACGGTTCATAAGCTGACAAGTGGAAAAAATTATTTTAAAAGTACAAGTAAATAATTATATTTTCGTTTAAGCCATCTGACGTAAACATACACCACTTATTATTATATCATTATATGAACAGAAATGACATTATTTGAAAAGATATACAAAGATATTTTTGTAATTATTTTAAGAACAGTTGCCTGAATTTATACAATACTTATTGTTATGTAGACATAATATTTGCTTCGGCAAATGGCAATATCAATCACATGAAGATAATAAGTTGTATTTACGTTTTAGAATTGTACACAAGAATTAAAAAAATAATTGTGTAACATAAAATATAATATTAATTATCTATAATACTATCGTTTATCATATACTTATCTCATACTCTCTCATCTGTAACATTTTTTCATGAGAGTCGATTTTAAAAGAATTATGACTAATTCTCTTAAATTATATAAAACGTCAATAATTTAGAAAAAATAAAATCACATCATATTTTATGAGACGGAAAGAATACTATTTAACCATCATTAATGGTATTGTTGAAACTTCTATTCATAAACTTGAAAACAATAAAAAAAAATCTGTGTCTGATGAGTTTTGCTTGGGGCTGAGTTTTGTTAGGGCCCAAAAACCTGTCAGAGAGATCCTATGGCAGACTTAAGTTCACTTTCTTGAAAGCCAAACTTCTGGGAAAATCAATGATTCAGAACTCAGAAGAGAGAGATGAGAATTCATGTCTCATGGACAAATTTACAAAGCAACTTAAGAAAGACAGACTAGTCGCAGAATCGAAGAGCACATATATCAAATATCTTCTATAGCTTGATAAGTTACAATCTCAAGGAAAACCCAGGGAACTGATATTTCCACGTGATCCCTCTTACATGAATAGTGAGCGAGTCTCACCTCCATGTGAGAGAGCCTTATGTTCAAATATCAGTTTCCAAAACCTAAGCTCTCTTGACACAACTAAATAGTTTCAGTTTTAGTTCATTCTAAGCACCTTGCTAAAGCAACCAATTTAGTATAATAATAATCTATGCAGAAAAACTGCAAAAATATACAGCATTAAGAATGAAAAGAGCAGCGGCGTCCAGTGTCTTGTGGAAGTGTACAACGTCCTCAAAAACTGTTTTGATATCACTGGAGCACATAGCCAAAACTCCACAACAAAATCCCCAGTAGCTACAGTTAGATTGAAACTGAAAATGGTCTTCATTACCAGTTACTGCAATCATGTAAAGCAACTCGCACCTCATAATCATGCTGTGCAATTTGACACCTGAAAGGTCCAAGATTGTAGCCACAACCTACCGGATCAGAATGTAAAATATGAGTTTTTAAGCAAATGGCTAAAATCTAATAACCCCCCCCCCCCCCCCCCCCCACACACCCCACATACGCACACCAAAAAAATAAAGACAAGGAAGACCTGCAAGTATCTGTCTAATCCAATACATCACCATTAATTTTGTATGCTAACATGTTATAGGTGAATCACTGTATCCATCCAAATTACAAAAGGTAACTTTGTGCAAAATACACAAGTTTTATTACTTCTCAAAAAAAAAAAACTTGTTCAAAGCTAAAATGACCATTCAATGGGCCTGCTTAATCTTTCCCGGAGAAAAACAAATCATGTTCCCCTCTTAAATAAGTAGTTTATAGGATGGCTTGTTTCTGCTTATTTGGGTAAAAATAAATGAAAATGGTCAATACATATATATATATATATATACGGTCCGGATCTTAAGCTCACCCTTTATCCAACATACCTTGCTCACTCCCCTTTAGCGACGGACCGGGTGACGGTTCGGTCCGTCGCTATATATACAATCGTTGTCTTAGCTTTTAGCGACGGACAACATATAAACGACGGTTGTATATATAGCGACGGACCGAACCGTCGCCCGGTCCGTCGCTAAAGGAGGGTGAACAAGGTATGTTGGATAAAAGATGAGCTTAAAATCCGGACCGTATACATATATATATATGTATATATATATACACACAAGTAGTCCAACGCTGCTTGTCATGTCCATATATATTAGTGTTTTCTACCCCATAAATTATAATAATACAAGAGTAACCCCTAAATAATGCTGCTGCTGTCATTCCCCATATGTTTCAGCAATAAAGATAACTTCATGGAACTATTTAATACTCCCTCCGTTCCTTAAAGACTGCAGTTTTAAGGGGGGGGAAATTGTTCTTTAAAGAATACAGTTTTAGGAACCCAATATAGTTTTTGTATGTTTTTTTTCCAAATATGCCCTTGTTTTAATTTATTACAGCAAAGAGTTATTACGTTCACCAACAATTTCTCTCTTCACATAATTAATAAACACATAAGGCTAGCTTTGTCATTTTATCCCACTTATTGGTTTGTGTGTTTTTTTACTAAAACTGCAGTCTTTAAGGAACGGAGAGAGTATTATTTCAGGATTTATTTCCATCTAATACAAAAAGACTTAAAACAACAATCACTTATCAACAATTATAAGTTCAGCAAAAAAACATTGTTTCAGTAATTATTTTCAGTTGAAAACAAACTAGCACAATGTGAGCCACAAAGGCTGGAAGGTGAAGAATCACCAAACAATTAAGACATAGATTGGGGTGCAATACAATGGTGGCATGGGTGGCTCATATAAATCATCATGGCATCAATATTAGTCATCACAATCTCCATTAAAAAAATGTTCAGATCTATTGTTTGTGTGTATATATAACACATGGAATCAACAATGAATGCGTGTATATGTTTAAATATTATTGACACTAGTATTCATATTTTTTAGATATAAACACTATCTATGCAGGTGTATGAGTCTTATTCTTAGAAAAAGAACTTCATGGCACATTGAAGCAAATTTCGGGTTGTTAAAAGATCAGTGGTAGAGTAAGGTGGTGTTTGTTTGTGTCTAAATGCCTCTTAATTCACCTGCCACTAATTCGATCGGAGGCAAAACTTGTTTGGTAATTTTTTTTGCCTCTTAATCGTTAAGACAGAAACTCAAATCTTAACTATTAAAAGCTGCCCCTTAATAGTTTATTTAAAATTTATGGACAAAAATAGCCTCAATGAATATTGTACTCCTTCAATTTCAAATTTTAAGATCATTCAAATAATTTTTTTTAAATAACTTAGAGGGTTAAAATGATAAAATAGTGTCATTCAGATGTTTTACACTTTTTAGTTATCAAACAGTTTTTTAGATTCAGATGTTATTTCATTCAGATGATCTAATTTATTAAGATGTATTAACTATTCAGATCTTAATTACTAAATTTTATCAAACACCACCACTCTGGATTGCTAAGGTAATAGTATCTTTAACATTTTACAAGTGATCTTCATATGCTATTTTGTTATCTATATCTTATTCAAGGAAAGTCTAACATAAAACAAGTCACAAGATGCATCATTTTATCCAAACACATGGGGACTGATGTTTGAATGTATGTTGTCCAAAAGAAGAAAATCTATAGATACATTTCATTTGCATTTATTTTAAAAACACAGATCTTTTCAAACAAAACTGATCTGATCAAAAGCAATTTGGTTTGGATTGGCTTGGTTAAATCCTCACTTACTAGGTTTTCTCTTAGTTAATCAAGAGTGGTTCAATTATCGGCTAGAGCGTGGCTGGAGCCACAACCCTAATTAACATTCAACTATGGCTTATCAAAGTTACTGATAATTATTTCTTTAACGGAAAGGGCGAAAAAGGAAAAAATGAAATGAAAGGTCAATAAAGGTTGAATTAATTTTTAAGGCAAAATTAGTACTAAAAATTAATAAGTCCAGAAGATAAACATTTCAAAGGGTAAAAATAAATCAGCAACCAAGTCACACAAATACTAACTCACTTAAGTGCAGCAAGCTCTGTCAAGTGGAATTGGGAAGATTCCAATCATTTTATAACTGTAAGGGCATGGATGAGCAGCCAATTCTATTGGATCACATGAGAGCTACATTAAGATCGTATTGAAAACGAGGATTTTCAGGTGGTAAAATTGGGGCTATAGCTAGATGGGCATTCAGCTAATTACATCAGGTCAGCTCTTCGAAGTAAAATTTCAAAGACAAATGACTTGGGACTTTACTCTTAAGACTTCAATGAAGTATGTAGGTCACAGCACAAGAATGCTCACGAAAACAAACCATATAATGAACATAAATTATTAATATATTACATCACAACAGAAGGTATATATTATTACTCCTAATATAGAAAACACGGAATCTCAGCCGTTCCTGATCAAAAATAGTTAGCATTCCTAGTTTGCAAGTTGTACTTTGTGCATATAGAATTGTACTCTTATATTTTGTACAACTATATATGAACGAAGTATAAGTCTGTTAACTATTTCTTTGTGGGACTGCTGAGCTCCTTTTTGGCCGTCTCTCATAGAAAAAAAGAAGGATGAGAACTGAAGTAAAACAAAAAATATAATTATAAGCCACATAAGGTAAAGGGAAAAATAAAACTAACCTTCAAGCCACAAACGTTTTAAGCTTATCACAATGAGGAGTTGGCAAATTTCTACTCCATTGACGCCTCTGGAGTTCTATATGACAATAACGACCAAGCATATTTTTGTAATCCTTGACAACATTTGTCTCAATGGTAGCTCGATCAGGACTGCCGACCGGAAAAGTCTCATCAAAGTCAGGTGATTTAACAAAGAAATCAACTCCATGTTTTTCAGTCGTCTTATGAAATTGATAAGAATAGTTCCTCTGTAAAGAATAATTGGGCTCCGAAAAAGGCAGATAAGCAAGCAAGATAATTAGCAGAAATGGTAAAATCTGAAGTAGAACCATCAAATTCGGCCCAGTCGCACCAAGATCCTCCCTTTGTTGAGGGGCCGCTCGCCTAGTCCTATAAACATTAGAGGTGTGAAACACATCAGGCTGACCAAAGAATGACCTGAATATCTCATCAGGATCAAAATGCTCATCAAACATGTCATTCCCCGTTCTCCTCCTCCGCCTCCTGACATTATTATTATACTGCTGGTTGTACTCAAATCCCTCAACCAACCCAGTTTGATCATACTGTCTTCTTGACTCATCATTGCTCAAACACTTAAATGCCTTACAAACTATCTTAAAAGCCTCCTCAGAATCAGGTGCCTTGTTCTTGTCAGGATGAACTTTCAAGGACAACTTCCTATATGCCTTCCTAATCTCATCTACAGAACAACTCTTTTCCACTCCAAGAATCGAATAATAGTCCTTACTCCTCTTGATTTGCCTAATCAATTTCACATGTTCTTCAGTGTAATTACGCTCCTCATTCAAAACCTCTTCAAATTTTGCCCGAACGGGCTCACTTTTAGCCTTTCCTACATGATTTTCACCATTCGACGACCCAGGCACCGCCGAATCTAAATTTTCACAGGCAGCCAGAAGTTCATCCACAGACAAATTCTGGTTAAGCCTTCTGGCAATCCCAATAAACTTGAGAGCACGTTGCTTATTACCGCAAGCAATTGACTCTTTGGCAATGCCAATGCATCTCAAAGCTTCATCTTTATTACTATCCATGATAAATAAACAAAACCCACTTCAAATTTCAAGTGGGTATCCAGCAAAAACCCTAAAATCCTTACCCAGATCCTCAATTGAAAATTAACACAACTAATATTTCACCTAATTGTAGAAGTATGACTTAAGGTTTTGTATGAAAATGGCTCACCTAATTATAGAATAAGTGTGAACTCGATTTAGAATACATAGAAATGCACAAAATTATGGTTTTAAATCATAGGGATCGGCAATATAAGATGAAACATTCACTAAACTAACGAAGATCAAAAGACAGAGAAAGGTCGGTCACCTGATAACCCATAGGAATAATCGAAACCTGAGGCTCGGGGAGAGAGAAGGAGAAATCTCCCGGATCATACCATTTTGTGTCGGGCCAAGTATTTATATGTGTGCTTCATTGTGTAGTCAAGCATTTGAACACAGACCAAAAAACCAAAAAACAAAGAAAAAAAAGGAAAAATTGGTGAGGTATACTTCTATATCTTTTTTAAAAAGAAAATGATATATCGTAAATATTTATGTCAACTTTTTGATCGTCAGTTATGTAAATAAGTATTAATATTAATTTTATAGAGGGATAAATAATAAGTGGAGCTCTCTTATAATTTTTAATAAATTTGACAATTATAATTCAGCATAAATTTATCACGATATATAGCACAGTTATTTTAAAAAAAAATAATTCTGATATTTATAAAGTTTATCATTTAAATTATGAAATAATAAAAAAATTAATTATTATAAAAAATAATTTATAATATTTTATTTATAATCAGATGTCTTAAAAATTGACGTCAAGAAAATAATAACTTTTATATTTAATAACTACGAGGGAGTAATTGGTTCAAGGGCAGATATTAGAATTTACAGGGTATACAGATATTTCACTTATCCGAAAATGAAGGATTTGCTTTATTTTAAAAATCATGCACATTAAGATCCGACTAGGAAAAAATATAACATTTTTTCGCCATAATTTTTTTCCCAAACTTTGGAAGGCATTCAAAATGGTTGTTTGTGATTTATCAAGAAATAAACGGCCAAAATTGTAAGACCCCAACTTTTATGAATAAAGATTTAATTTTCTTTATATATTATTTCGAAATAGTAAGGTGTTGATTTGATAAATATGAAAGTTATGAGTGAAATGTGCAAACATTTTTAAAATGAGCAAGTGGTTATAAAATATTCTTGTTGTCGGGGAATATTCGTACGACGGCGCAGCTATTTGTGGGCCCCCACAACGGAATAACTGTCGGATATAGAAAGCGACAGAAATAACTTTTTTACAAGATAACGGCGTAGTTGTTACCGTTAGTACTGTTGAAATGTCCGGTGGTTAAAATACAGTGATACGCGGTGTTGCACAGTATCACACGGTATTGCACATTATTTCGAATTATTGAGTCTTACGTGAGAAGGAACTTATTCAATTATTGTTACAGTAATTACTGTTCAATATTTTATATTATTGACTCAATAATTGCTACGTTGATATTTTATATTATTGACTCAATAATTGCTGCATTGATATTTTATTGACTCAATAATTGCTACGTTGCTATTTTTTATGATTGATTCAATAATGGCTACAGTTGATATTTTGTAGTATTGATTCAATAATTGTCACTGCACAGTATTTCACATTATCTACTCAATAATTCATATTATTTGAATAATATTATTAGATAGCATTATTGACAATGTCTAAGGAAGTTCTGTCTAGGAGGGGTTATTTAATTGCGCGTCAGTAAGGAGAAGTCCTTATCGGAAGGCCCCCTCTTTCCTGGAAACGACCTGGTTGTCAATATTGTAGTTCTGTAATATTATTTGTGAATAATTAATTATTGATTTATATGATAAGAAAATATTTATTTTGTGGATATTAAAGAAGGAATTGGCGCTGGTGAGTTTTTATCAATATTTTGGTGTGAGAAATCATCTGTTTATGAATTTCGGATAATTTATGTTTGGAATTTGGAAAAACTTCCTTCTACAAAGATGTAGAGAATTAAATTTCCTATGGAAGGACATAGAATTTGTATTTTTTTGACAAATGGGCTATTTGTTATGAATTATTGAAGTTTCGGAAGAAAAAAAAATTATGGGCGGGCCCCACTTTTGGTGGAAAATTTTTTAGCCGCTAGGCGGCGGAAATTTTAAAAAAAAATATTATTTTATTATTTTAGTCTCCTTTGGCATCCTAAGTTTTTTCTATAAATAGGGTGCTTAGGTTAGAATTGAAAATCACACCAGAATCATAAGTTTTCTCTCTCTATAATATCGAGCGTATTTCTGTGAGTATTTCTATACTTTGAGTATTAGTATTCAGTGCAAGTTTTCTTCGGTATTATATCCGATATTCCAGTCAGAGGTACTATCTTTTTGAGGTAAGGGATGTTATTTCTTTCGTAAATGATGTTATTCTTCTCAATATTATTGTACAGAAATATTGTCATGGATTTTATGTTGAAATTCTTATTTTTTTTCGTCGGGGTAACTATTCACGTATACGGCACTATTCACGTATACGGCACTATTCACGGAAATTTTTTTTTTTTTTTCTATTTGTCCAAATTGTCTGTTAAGGTTACTATCTTTGATTGTATCCAAATTTTGAGCTTTATTCTTGAATTTTGCTCCACAAAGTATTATTATGGATTATTCTTGAATTTGGATAAACTAAATGACGAATCCCTAATCTTTGTCTTTTATCTCACTGGATTCGTTCTTTAAAATATTTTTCATCATCCTCAGTCCTAAAAGGTGATGTAACTGAATATCTTTGGCCTGTAGAGCAAAGATGAATGATTACCTGATGAATATCTTTGGCCGTAGTGCAAAGATGACAGGTGTTGAGATGAACATTACCACTGATGATACAAATGAATATCTTTGGCCTGTAGTGCAAAGATGAACATTGACTCGAGATGTATATTGATTGATGTTACATGGATAAAATATTGATGATGGACTTTTAAATCATAGAAGATAGTAGACTTCATTCTCTGCTTAATTCTTCTAATGAATTGTTATTTTCGCTGCGAATATTGATCTAAGATTAGTTGTCCATTATATTTTATCTTATTTGTTGAAGACTAACGATAATTTATTTTCCATTATCTTAGTCATAATATTCTTTACTGAGCTAGTTGAGCTCACCCTTTTCATCTGTTGTTCTCTTCAGGAAATGAGAATGTTGCGGGAACTAGTCGGGGGACAGAGTGATGGTCCGAGTTAGAGCAGTAGTAGTCCTCACTATTTCTGATAAATAGTGTGATAATAATTGTAATGAGGACTTAGTTTGAATCTTAATATTTTTTACATATTTGTATTGACACTCATAGTTGTGTGGTCGTATTTTGCACGACCGTATGATATAAAGTTTGTATTTGAATTCTGTACCATGTATTTGGCGACTCAGAATGGGTTGGGTTGACTGGACCTATTTTGGGGGCGTCACAGTTGGTATCAGAGCTTAGGGATATGATCTCTGGCGGAGATCGAGAAATAGAACTAGGAGGGGAGAGACGAGTAAATCTTTCGCTAGTGTGTCCTACCTAAGCTTATGTGGTATTTAATTGGTCAGTCGGAGCATAGGGTTAATATGTGATATGTTGATTTGTTTAATTAACCCTTGTTTTATGGCAGTATTTGAGAATGGCAGCTGAGAATGTTAACAACGAAGTGAATGAGACCGTGGAGACACCTTTAATCACTAACCAGGAGAACGTGCAACAAGAAGGCAATGTTCATCCTGAAAATAACGCTGGTCAGACGATAAACGATGAGATGTTTAGAAGTTTTCTGGAGTTCATGCAAAACCAGACGAGGGAGACTCGTGTGCAACATATAGGTGGCGATAATAACAACTCGCGAATTGTCACTGCCAAGCAGTTCAAAGAATTGGGACCACCAGAGTTTCTGGAAAAACCAGATCCGATCAAGGCGGAGACGTAGATTAAACAAATTACCAAGCTATTTGATGTCTTGGGATGCACGGAGGAACAGAAGGTTCCATTCGCCACGTTTATGTTCCGTGGAGAGGCAGATTACTGGTGGAAATCCGTGAAGCGTACCCAGCCTGCCGCACTCAAGATGTCTTGGGTAGCGTTCCAGAAACTGTTCAATGACAAGTACTTTCCTGAAAGTATTCGTCATATGAAGGAAGTAGAATTTATTAAACTCGAGCAAAACAACATGACGGTATCCCAGTACGAGGCTAAGTTCGCGGAGCTGTCCAGGTTTGCACCTCATTTGGTGGAGAATGAGGAACGTATGACGCGGATGTTTCTAAGAGATTTGAAACCCGAAATATGTCAATACCTCATTTCTCATAAATTTTCTTTATATTCGGATGTAGTAAACAGGGCCCAGTTATTAGAACGAGATAATGATTATGTTCAACCGAGGGACCACAACCAAGGTCGTATTGGTGGCAGCAGTCATCGGAGCAATGACAACCAGCGAGGAGGAAAGTATGACAGAAACGGTAACCACTCCGGTGGTAATCGTGGCCATGATAGTAGAAGAAGCGAATCGGGAGGAGATTTCAAAAAGAGAAGGTATAACAATGAGAACGTGAAGATGTCAACATCAGCACCAGCATCAACTGTTTCGAGGGGAGGAGAACGACCACTGGTCGTATGCTTTAAATGCGGGAAAGAGGAACATATCAGCCCAAACTGCCCACAACAGTTCAAAGGATGCTATAACTGTGGAAAAGAAGGACATATAGCTCGAGATTGTCCTGTTACGAAACCAAGTTCAGCGGGGGTGGTGATTCCAAAGGCGGTTGCAGACAAGTCAAAGTCGGTGATTCCTGGAAGAGCGTTTGTCGTGACAGCCCAAAACGCTAGGAATCCACACGAGGTGATTACGGGTAAGCTGATCATAAACTCTTGCGAAGTTTATACCTTGTTAGATACCGGTGCTACCCATTCCTTTATTTCACCTTCTTGTGCTCAACGTTTGAACTTGACTTCTGATAAATTAGACTTTGACTTATCTGTTGAAACTCCGTTAGGAGAAACCTTTGTTACATCTACAGTTTACAAATATTGCTTGATTCAAATTGGTACCCTTACCTTACCTGTTGATCTTATATCTTTGAAAATACTTGCATTTGACGTGATTTTAGGAATTAACTGGTTAACCAATTACCATGCCAGAATTGATTGTTTTCGTAAGGTTGTTAGTTTTCATATTCCTAATCAACCTGTTGTGCGAATCCAAACCACCAAACCACTAAAATCAGTCAATATCATTTCAAATCCCAAAGCTATTCGTTTATTGAAAAACGGATGTCAAGCTTTCTTAGCTCATGTCACTGATCTAAACCAGAATACATCAGATTTGAATGATATTTTCGTTGTTAATGAGTTTCCTGATGTATTTCCCGAAGAACTTCCCGGTATACCCCCAGAACGTGAAGTTGAATTCTTTATTGACCTTGAGCCCGGTACAAAGCCCATTTCTAAAACCCCATATCGAATGGCTCCTATTGAACTTCAGGAGTTAAAAATCCAATTACAAGAGTTGTTAGACATCGGTTTTATTTGTCCTAGTACGTCTCCTTGGGGTGCTCCTGTTTTATTCGTAAAGAAGAAAGACGGGAGTATGCGACTTTGTATTGACTATCGGGAGTTGAACCATGTCACCATCAAGAATAGGTATCCGTTACCTCGTATTGATGACCTGTTCGACCAGTTACAAGGAGCGCAATTCTTTTCAAAGATCGATCTTCGTTCTAGATAACATCAGTTGAAGATTAAAACTGAGGATATTCCAAAGACTGCTTTTAGAACACGGTACGGACATTATGAGTTCTTAGTCATGTCTTTTGGATTGACTAATGCTCCTGCTGCTTTCATGGATATGATGAACCGTGTATTTAAGAAATATTTGGATCAATTCGTTGTTGTCTTTATTGATGACATTCTCATCTATTCTAAAAGCCGTAAAAATCATGAGCACCATTTGAAGCTGGTACTTCAAAAGTTTCGTGAGAACAAGCTATATGCTAAGCTGAAGAAATGCGAGTTTTGACTTGAGGAAGTAGCATTCCTTGGGCACGTGGTATCGAAACGTGGAGTATCTGTGGACCCGGCGAAGATTGAAGCAATACAAAGCTGGGAGCAACCTAAGTCGGTGACTGAAGTACGAAGCTTTCTGGGCTTAGCTGGTTATTATCGAAGGTTCGTAGAGGAATTTTCTCGAATCGCTACTCCATTAACTCGGTTGACTCGAAAAGATACAAAATTCGTTTGGAGCGAGGAATGCGAAAAGAGCTTCCAAGAGCTCAAGAGGAGACTTATTTCGGCACCTGTTCTGACAATACCATCTGGTTCGAATGGATTTGTTATTTACAGCGATGCTTCGGGCAAAGGGTTAGGATGTGTTCTCATGCAACATGGAAAAGTCATAGCCTATGCCTCGCGACAACTCAAAGAATATGAGAGGAATTATCCTACTCATGATCTAGAGTTGGCAGCAGTCGTTTTCGCGTTGAAGATCTGAAGACATTACTTGTACGGAGAGAAAGTGGAGATTTATACGGATCATAAGAGCCTTAAATATTTCTTCACTCAGAAGGAACTCAACATGCGGCAACGACGTTGGCTTGAGTTGTTGAAAGATTACGATCATACTATCCAATACCATCCTGAAAAAGCTAACGTGGTAGCTGACGCGTTGAGTAGAAGATCATATGTGGGAACGAGTGCAATGATGTCAAGTATACGCGTAGAACCAGCTTTGATTGATAAAGTTAAAGCTGTTCAAGCTACGGATGCGGAGCTGATGAAGATGAAGAATAAGGTACAAAAAGGTGTCATTCCAGAAGCAAGAATCGATGAAGATGGAATACTTCGAGTCAACTCCAGACTTTGTGTTCCTAACGATTCCGACTTGAAGTATAGAATCATGATGGAGGCACACAACACACCGTTTGCAATCCATCCTGGGAGTACTAAAATGTATCGTGATCTTCAACATACATTTTGGTGGGGCAATATGAAGAGAGAGATCGCGGAGTTCATCTCGAGATGTTTAACTTGTCAACGTGTAAAGGCGGAGCATTAAGTGCCGAAGGGTCCATTGCAACCACTGGAGATTCCGAAATGGAAGTGGGAACACATTACGATGGATTTCGTTACGGGTCTTCCCAAAGTTTCTTAAGGCTTAGATGCGATTTGGGTTATTGTTGATAGATTAACCAAGTCTGCTCATTTCTTGCCGATACGAGAGACTTATTCCCTTGAACGTCTTGCTCATATGTACGTGAATGAGATTGTGAGATTGCATGGCATGCCAGTATCCATAGTTTCGGATCGTGACCCCAGATTTACTTCACGATTTTGGAACAGTTTGCAGAAAGCTATGGGTACGGATTTACGATTCAGTTCGGCTTATCATCCTCAAACAGACGGACAATCGGAAAGGACTATCCAAACTCTTGAAGATCTATTGAGACTTTGTGTTCTAGACTTCAAAGGGAGTTGGGATAAGTATTTACCATTGATGGAATTCTCCTACAACAACAGTTATCAGGCAAGTATAGGTGTGGCTCCATTCGAGGCATTGTATGGGAGAAAGTGTCGCTCTCCAGTATGTTGGAACGAGGTGGGTGAAACAACATTGTTGGGACCGGAGTTAGTACGTATGACTACGGAAAAGATCCAAATAATCCGACAACGTATACAAACCGCACAAGATCGACAAAAGAGTTATGCGGATCTTCATCGAAAGGACGTGGAATTTAATGTTGGAGACCATGTGTTATTACGTGTTGCTCCGTGGAAAGGAGTTACGAGGTTTGGGAAGAGAGGAAAGCTCAATCCACGATTCATTGGTCCATTCGAGATTCTTGACCGAATAGAAAATGTGGCCTATAGACTCGCTTTACCTCCAAACATGTCTCGTGTTCATAACGTGTTTCACATATCCGTGTTACGTAAATATGTGAAGGATCCAAACCGCATTATTGAGTTAGAACCAGACGAGATAGCCAAAGATTTAACGTACGAGGAGGTACCTGTCAAGATCTTGGATAGGAAGGAGCATGTTCTACGCTCGAAAATTATACCTCAAGTTAAAGTTTTGTGGAGAAACCATGCAATTGAGGAAATGACCTGGGAGTTGGAATCGGAAATGAAAGCGAGGTATCCTCACCTTTTCGACATACCAGGTACGTACGTCAATTTCGAGGACGAAATTTCATAAGGAGGGGAGGTTGTAAGACCCCAACTTTTATGAATAAAGATTTAATTTTCTTTATATATTATTTCGAAATAGTAACGTGTTGATTTGATAAATATGAAAGTTATGGGTGAAATGTGCAAATATTTTTAAAATGAGCAAGTGGTTATAAAATATTCTTGTTGTCGGGGAATATTTGTTTGGTCGTGGAATATTCTTGTTGTCGGGGAATATTCGTACGACGGCGCAGCTATTTGTGGGCCCCCATAACGGAATAACTGTCGGATATAGAAAGCGACAGAAATAACTTTTTTACAAGATAACGGCGTAGTTGTTACCGTTAGTACTGTTGAAATATCCGGTGGTTAAAATACAGTGATATGCGGTGTTGCACAGTAGCACACGGTATTGCACAGTATTTCGAATTATTGAGTCTTACGTGAGAAGGAACTTATTCAATTATTGTTACAGTAATTACTGTTCAATATTTTATATTATTGACTCAATAATTGCTACGTTGATATTTTATATTATTGACTCAATAATTGCTGCATTGATATTTTATTGACTCAATAATTGCTACGTTGCTATTTTTTATGATTGATTCAATAATGGCTACAGTTGATATTTTGTAGTATTGATTCAATAATTGTCACTGCACAGTATTTCACATTATCTACTCAATAATTCATATTATTTGAATAATATTATTAGATAGCATTATTGACAATGTCTAAGAAAGTTCTGTCTAGGAGGGGTTATTTAATTGCGCGCCAGTAAGGAGAAGTCCTTATCGGAAGGTCCCCTCTTTCCTGGGAACGACCTGGTTGTCAATATTGTAGTTCTGTAATATTATTTGTGAATAATTAATTATTGATTTATATGATAAGGAAATATTTATTTTGTGGATATTAAAGAAGGAATTGGCGCTGGTGAGTTTTTATCAATATTTTGGTGTGAGAAATCATCTGTTTATGGATTTCAGATAATTTATGTTTGGAATTTGGAAAAACTTCCTTCTACAAAGATGTAGAGAATTAAATTTCCTATGGAAGGACATAGAATTTGTATTTTTCTGACAAAGAGGCTATTTGTTATGAATTATTGAAGTTTTGGAATTTTATTTTATTTTTTATGGGCGGGCCCCACTTTTGGTGGAAAATTTTTTAGCCGCTAGGCGGCGGAAATTTTTAAAAAAAAATATTATTTTATTATTTTAGTCTCCTTTGGTATCCTAAGTTTTTTCTATAAATAGGGTGCTTAGGTTAGAATTGAAAATCACACCAGAATCACAAGTTTTCTCTCTCTATAATATCGAACCTATACTTGCCTGATAACTGTTGTTGTAGGAGAATTCCACCAATGGTAAATACTTATCCCAACTCCCTTTGAAATCTAGAACACAAAGTCTCAATAGATCTTCAAGAGTTTGGATAGTCCTTTCCGATTGTCCGTCTGTTTGAGGATGAT
Source organism: Panax stipuleanatus (assembly GCA_020205555.1). NCBI lineage: Eukaryota > Viridiplantae > Streptophyta > Magnoliopsida > Apiales > Araliaceae > Panax > Panax stipuleanatus. Next base: position 132,577,974 of record CM035119.1, on the reverse strand, counting down.
AAGCCGAACTGAATCGTAAATCCGTACCCATATCTTTCTGCAAACTGATCCAAAATCGTGAAGTAAATCTGGGATCACGATCCGAAACTATGGATACTGGCATGCCATGCAATCTTACAATCTCATTCACGTACATATGAGCAAGACGTTCAAGGGAATAAGTCTCTCGTATCGGCAAGAAATGAGCAGACTTGGTTAATCTATCAACAATAACCCAAATCGCATCTAAGCCTTGAGAAACCTTGGGAAGACCCGTAACGAAATCCATCGTAATGTGTTCCCACTTCCATTTCGGAATCTCCAGTGGTTGCAATGGACCCTTCGGTACTTGATGCTCCGCCTTTACACGTTGACAAGTTAAACATCTCGAGATGAACTCCGCGATCTCTCTCTTCATATTACCCCCCCAAAATGTATGTCGAAGATCACGATACATTTTAGTACTCCCAGGATGGATTGCAAACGGTGTGTTGTGTGCCTCCATCATGATTCTATACTTCAAGTCGAAATCGTTAGGAACACAAAGTCTGGAGTTGACTCGAAGTATTCCATCTTCATCGATTCTCGCTTCTGGAATTGCACCTTCTTCTTCATCTTCATCAGCTCCGCATCTGTAGCTTGAGAAGCTTTAACTTTATCAAGCAAAGCTGGTTCTACGCGTATACCTGACATCATCGCACTCGTTCCCACATATGATCTTCTACTCAACGCGTCAGCTACCACGTTCGCTTTTCCAGGATGGTATTGGATAGTATGATCGTAATCTTTCAACAGCTCAAGCCAACGTCGTTGCCGCATGTTGAGTTCCTTCTGAGTGAAGAAATATTTAAGGCTCTTATGATCCGTATAAATCTCCACTTTCTCTCCGTACAAGTAATGTCTCCAGATCTTCAACGCGAAAACGACTGCTGCCAACTCTAGATCATGAGTAGGATAATTCCTCTCATATTTTTTGAGTTGTCGCGAGGCATAGGCTATGACTTTTCCATGTTGCATGAGAACACATCCTAACCCTTTGCCCGAAGCATCGCTGTAGATAACAAATCCATCCGAACCAGATGGTATTGTCAGAACAGGTGCCGAAATAAGTCTCCTCTTGAGCTCTTGGAAGCTCTTCTCGCATTCTTCGCTCCAAACGAATTTTGTATCTTTCCGAGTCAACTGAGTTAATGGAGTAGCGATTCGAGAAAATCCCTCTACGAATCTCCGATAATAACCAGCTAAGCCCAGAAAGCTTCGTACTTCAGTCACCGACTTAGGTTGCTCCCAGCTTTGTATTGCTTCAATCTTCGCTGGGTCCACAGATACTCCACGTTTCGATACCACGTGCCCAAGGAATGCTACTTCCTCAAGCCAAAACTCGCATTTCTTCAGCTTGGCATATAGCTTGTTCTCACGAAGTTTTTTGAAGTACTAACTTCAAAGGGTGTTCATGATCTTCACGACTTTTAGAATAGATGAGAATGTCATCAATAAAGACAACAACGAATTGATCTAAATACTCCTTAAATACACGGTTCATCATATCCATGAAAGCAGCAGGAGCATTAGTCAATCCAAAAGACATGACTAAGAACTCATAATGCCCGTACCGTGTTCTGAAAGCAGTCTTTGGAATATCCTCAGTTTTAATCTTCAACTGATGATATCCAGAACGAAGATCGATCTTTGAAAAGAATTGTGCTCCTTGCAACTGGTCGAACAGGTCATCAATACGAGGTAACGGATACCTATTCTTAATGGTGACATGGTTCAACTCCCGACAGTCAATGCAAAGTCGCATACTCCCGTCTTTCTTCTTTACGAATAAAACAGGAGCACCCCAAGGAGACGTACTAGGACGAATAAAATCGATGTCTAACAACTCTTGTAATTGGACCTTTAACTCCTGAAGTTCAATAGGAGCCATTCGATACGGGGTTTTAGAAATGGGCTTTGTACCGGGCTCAAGGTCAATAAAGAATTCAACTTCACGTTCTGGGGGTAGACCGGGAAGTTCTTCGGGAAATACATCAGGAAACTCATTAACAACGGAAATATCATTCAAATCTGATGTATTCTGATTTAGATCAGTGACATGAGCTAAGAAAGCTTGACATCCGTTTTTCAATAAACGAATAGCTTTATGACTTGAAATGATATTGACTGATTTTAGTGGTTTGGTGATTTGGATTCGCACAACAGGTTGATTAGGAATATGAAAACTAACAACCTTACGAAAACAATCAATTTTGGCATGGTAAGTGGTTAACCAGTCAATTCCTAAAATCACGTCAAATGCAAGTATTTTCAAAGATATAAGATCAACAGGTAAGGTAAGGGTACTAATCTGAATCAAGCAAGATTTATAAACTGTAGATGTAACAAAGGTTTCTCCTAACGGAGTTTCAACAGATAAGTCAAAGTCTAATTTATCAGAAGTCAAGTTCAAACGTTGAGCACAAGCAGGTGAAATAAAGGAATGGGTAGCACCGGTATCTAACAAGGTATAAACTTCGCAAGAGTTTATGATCAGCTTAACCGTAATCACCTCGTTTGGATTCCTCGCATTTTGGGCTGTAACGACAAACGCTCTTCCAGGAATCACCGACTTTGACTTGTCTGCAACCGCCTTTGGAATCACCACCCCCGCTGAACTTGATTTCGCAACAGGACAATCTCGAGCTATATGTCCTTCTTTTCCACAGTTATAGCATCCTTTGAACTGTTGTGGGCAGTTTGGGCTGATATGTCCCTCTTTCCCGCATTTAAAGCATACGACCGGTGGTCGTTCTCCTCCCCTCGAAACAGTTGATGCTGGTGCTGATGTTGACATCTTCGCGTTCTCATTGTTATACCTTCTATTTTTGAAATCTCCCCCCGATTCGCTTCTTCTACTATCATGGCCACGATTACCACCGGAGTGGTTACCGCTCCTATCATACTTTCCTCCTCGCTGGTTGTCATTGCTCCGATGACTGCTGCCACCAGTACGACCTTGGTTGTGGTCCCTCGGTTGAACATAATCATTATCTCGTTCTAATAACTGGGCCCTGTTTACTACATCCGAATATAAAGAAAATTTATGAGAAATGAGGTATTGACGTATTTCGGGTTTCAAACCTCTTAGAAACATCCGCGTCATACGTTCCTCATTCTCCACCAAATGAGGTGCAAACCTGGACAGCTCCGCGAACTTAGCCTCGTACTGGGATACCGTCATGTTGTTTTGCTCGAGTCTGATAAACTCTACTTCCTTTATATGACGAATACTTTCAGGAAAGTACTTGTCATTAAACAGTTTCTGGAACGCTTTCCAAGACATCTGGAGTGCAGCAGGCTGGGTACGCTTCACGGATTCCCACCAGTAATCTGCCTCTCCACGGAACATAAACGTGGCGAATGGAACCTTCTGTTCCTCTGTACATCCCAAGACATCAAATATCTTGGTAATTTGTTTAATCCACGTCTCCGCCTTGATCGGATCTGGCTTTCCCAGAAACTCTGGTGGTCCCAATTCTTTGAACTGCTTGGCAGTGACAGCTCGCGTGTTGTTATTATCTCCACCTGTATGTTGCACACGAGTCTCCCTCGTCTGATTTTGCATGAACTGCAAAAAACTTCTAAACATCTCATCGTTTATCGTCTGACCAGCGTTATTTTCAGGATGAACATTGCCTTCTTGTTGCACGTTCTCCTGGTTAACGATTAAAGGTGTCTCCACGGTCTCATTCACTTCGTTGTTAACATTCTCAGCTGCCATTCTCAAATACTGCCATAAAACGAGGGTTAATTAAACAAATCAACATATCACATATTAACCCTATGCTCCGACTGACCAATTAAATACCACATAAGCTTAGGTAGGACACACTAGAGAAGGATTTACTCGCCTCTCCCCTCCTAGTTCTATTTCCCGATCTCCGTCAGAGATCATATCCCTAAGCTCTGATACCAACTGTGACGCCCCCAGAATAGGTCCATTCAACCCAACCCATTCTGAGTCGCCAAATACATGGTACAGAATTCAAATACAAACTTTATATCATACGGTCGTGCAAAATACGACCACACAACTGTGAGTCTCAGCACAAATATGTAGAAAATATTAAGATTCAAACTAAGTCCTCATTACAATTATTATCACACTATTTATCAGAAATAGTGAGAACTACTACTGCTCTAACTCGGACCATCACTCTGTCCCCCGACTAGTCCCCGCAACATTCTCATTTCCTGAAGAGGACAACAGATGAAAAGGGTGAGCTCAACTAGCCCAGTAAAGAATATTATGACTAAGATAATGGGAAACAAATTATCATTAGTCTTCAACAAAATAGGATAAAATATAATGGACAACCAATCTTAGATCAATATTCGCAGCGAAAATAACAAATCATTAGAAGAGTTAAGCAGAGAATCAAGTCTACTATCTTCTATGATTTAAAAGTCCATCATCAATATTTTATCCCTGTAACATCAATCAATATACATCTCGAATCAAATATTCATCTTTGCACTACAGGCCAAAGATATTCATTTGTATCATCAGTGGTCATGTTCATCTCAACACCTGTCATCTTTGCACTACAGGCCAAAGATATTCATCAGGTAATCATTCATCTTTGCTCTACAGGCCAAAAATATTCATCAAGTAATCATTCATCTTTTAGGACTGAGGATGATGAAAAACATTTAAAAAAAACGAATCCAGTGAGATAAAAGACAAAGACTAAGGATTCGTATTTCAGTATATCCAATTCAAAAATACCTCGTAATAATCAATTATGGAGCAAAATTTAAGAATAGAGCTCAAAACTTGGATACAATCAAAGATAGTAACCTTAACAAACAATTTGGACAAATAGAAGAAAATTTAATTTTTCCGTGAATAGTGCCGTATACGTGAATAGTGCCGTATACGTGAATAGTAATCCCGACGGAAAAAGTAAGAATTTCAACATAAAATCATGACAATATTTCGGTATAATGATATTGAAAAGAATAACATCATTTACGAAAGAAATAACATCCCTTACCTCAAAAGAACAGTACCTCTGACTGGAATATCGGATATAATATCGAAAGAAACTTGCACTGAATAGTAACTCTCAAAGTACTGAAATACTCACAAAAATACGCTCGATATTATAGAGAGAGAAAACTTCTGATTTCTGGTGTGATTTTCAATTCTAACCTAAGCACCCTATTTATAGGAAAAGTTTAGGATGCCAAAGGAGACTAAATGAATAAAATAATAAAAAAAAAAATTCTCCAGCAGCCTCCAAAAGCCATCAGCCATTTTGTTTCAACCAAAAGTGGGTCCCACCCATTAAATAATATATTTATTTTCCAAAACTTCAATAATTCATAATAAATAGCCCCTTTGTCAGAAAAATACAAATGATGTGTCCTTCTATAGAAAATTTAATTTTCTACAACTTTGCAGAAGGAAGTTTTTCCAAATTCCAAACATAAACTATCCGAAATCCATAAACGGATGATTTTTCACACCAAAATACTGATAAAAACACATCAGCACAAATTCCTTCTTTTATATCCACAAAATAAATATTTCCTTATCATATAAATCAATAATTAATTATTCACAAATAATATTATAGAACTACAATATTGACAACCAGGTCGTTCCCAGGACAGAGGGGGCCTTCCGATAAGGACTTCTCCTTACTGGCGCGCAATTAAATAACCCCTCCTAGACAGAACTTCCTTAGACATTGTCAATAATGCTATCTAATAATATTATTCAAATAATATGAATTATTGAGTTGATAACGTGAAATACTGTGCAACGACAATTATTGAATCAATACTACAAAATATCAACTGTAGCCATTATTGAATCAATCATAAAAAAAAATAGCAACGTAGCAATTATTGAGTCAATAAAATAAAATATTGAACAGTAAATACTGTAACAATAATTGAGTAAGTTCATTCTCACGAAAGACTCAATAATTCAAAATACTGTGCAATACCGTGTGCTACTGCGCACCACCGCGTACTGTAGTTTAACCACCGGGTATTTCAACAGTACTAACGGTAACAACTCCGCCGTTATTTTGTAAAAAGTTATTTCTGTCGCTTTCTATATCCGACAGTTATTCCGTTGTGGGGTCCACAAATAACTGCGCCGTCGTACGAATATTCCCCGACAACAAGAATATTCCACGACCAAACGAATATTCCCCGACAACAAGAATATTTTATAACCACTTGCTCATTTTAAAAATATTTGCACATTTCACCCATAACTTTCATATTTATCAAATCAACACCTTACTATTTCGAAATAATATATAAAGAAAATTAAATCTTTATTCATAAAAGTTGGGGTCTTACAATAAATTTATCACAATATTTATTTATTTTTTTCTAAAGGAAAAGAACACATAATCATAATTTAGCAATCTCTACCTTGAATGCGACACAATGATAGCAATCTCCATCATATTCTCCTGATTCCATTTTGTGATTATGAGTCATAGGATTGATGTTTATACCAACAAAAAATAATATCCCCACATAAAAAGTGTCCCTATAGTATAGATCTTACGACAACGGTTTTCCTCGTCGCTATACATCTATAGCAACACTTTTCATGTGAAAATTTTAAAAAATAATTATGAAAATATCAATTTCCTTTTTATGAATTTCAAATCGTATTAGTGACAATTATGCTTCTCTCTACAACATCTATGTTTAATTATTTATTGTAGCTAATATAACTAAATACACAAGATATATGTTGCTACAGTAATTTAATTTTTCAAATTTAAATACATTTTCAAACATAAATAGTGAAGGTGATGATTTAAGGTTAACAAGTTATGTTTTGAAATGACAAGTCAATAGACTAGTTGCAAACCAGTGATAAAACTTCTGGACATTCCTAAAAGTATTGAATAGGGTGCTATATACATTGAACTTCAAATCAATGGTACAACATTCATCCCCAAAATACTAGTAATACAGGATTAAAGAGATGACACCAAAAGTACAACAAAACTTCCAAATTCTGAAATACACCAGCACTCAAATAAGCAAATGGCCTCAAAGCTGGTTTGGAGGTTTTTGGAGTCCAAATGGGGAATTAGTTATCTTCATCAGAGTCGAAAGATTGTCTTTTTCTCAAAGAATCAATTACAGCCGGTGCCTTTTTACCTTTGACAGATGTTCCTCCCATGGAAGTTTTGAGCTTGGGCACACTCATGGCACTGAGCGGCGGTGTTAATGCACCTCGATTCACTTCCCTGAGCACAGATCGAGCTGTGACCTCAGCCACTGCATTTGCCACAGCTGAAGCCACTTTTGAATTGGTTTTCTGCTTCTCACTGAATTTCTTCCGCATGGTACTTCCATTCACAACCTTGGGATCGCCTGGTGAACGACATGTCCCTGGTTTTTGCATGGTAGATACAGCATCAGCAGCTGTTGAGTTAACCTTCATTGACTCGTACTTTTGCATGTCATAAACGAGCTCTTTCTGGAGCTGCTTATCAGCAACCAAAATATCGTCAATCTCATTCTTGTAGTCCTTGAGAATGGCTCGGAGGCATTCCATAAGGGAACCGATGAGTGGGCTATTCTTGCTCTCTAGGAGCCGTTTCAACTCTATAAAGATGGGAATGGTGTTTTGGACTAGGCCCTTTTTGACAGCTTGAGTTATTACCCTTCCTCTGACAGCAGCTGCAGCAGCTCCTCCACTGTCTCCACCTTCTTCATCCATTTCTGCTGAGTCAGATGATGGTCCACGGTTGGATGGTATTCTGATCTCTTTGCAGGAGAGAATTTGGAAGGCATCCTATTTCATAAATAACAAAAGACAATTGTACATGAAAGATATATCAACCTACAAATACATTAACTAATAACTAACGTTCTCCATGCTACCGAACTGAGGAAGAATTAAATCAGAGGCAAGCAAGTGAATATTACAAGCTAAGCCCAAGAATCGGCTTCAGTGATTTTGTTTTTTGTGTTTTTTGGGTGGTTGTTGAAGACACCATCTATCAATTATCAGAATGCACCGCATCCAAGAGGATGCTGGCACCATATTACGGTTTATGTAATACGAACAAACTATTTGTGGATGTATTACGTGTGTGTATGAGACAGATAGAGGGAGAGAGGACCTGCAGAACAGACTGCCCAGTAGCATCCTCTATTTTGAGCAGACCATCTGAAGCTGCAGCAAGAATCTCCGCACATACTTTTGCGAATGTAGCTAGAAGGTGCTCTGGAGCCATTTGTTTCAGCAAGGAAATATATATGTGCATTCTCTCAGACCTCGATTTCTCATCATTACCTCTGTAAAAATAAAATAACTGTTATCAGCTTAAAAGCTCAGTGTGACATCTTTATGGCAACTTTAAAGCAGCTACAAAAAACTTAGACAATTATAACTTACCTAATGGAGAAAAGTTGGCGTTCACTTCTGGAACTTTGAGAACTGCTATGTTCAGTATGGGCATTGCAGTCGTTAAGAACAAAAATTGCTTCCACAAAACTGTTATAAGCTAACAGTGGTGCCTTGGCTGCACATACATTACAAATGAAGTCAGTTTGATGGTGTATATAGATATTCACTTCCAGAAGAATGCAAATGATGGCTAGTGAAAACATTATGACCTTTTAAGATATTTCCAAATAGGAAATCAGCTAGACGTCTTATTTTCTCCGATTCATCCACGAGTGTTACTAGAAACCGAAGAAAAAGAACTCCTCTCCACTTCACGTAGTCTCTCTGAAATGCAATTAGAAAGTCAAACAAAGCCCTCTGATCTTCAAAAATGGAAAATGTAAAAGGGTCTTAAGTAACAAAAAGCAAACCTGTAATAATCTGGAGAGTAGTATAAAAGTCTGCCTTCGAACAAGTTCACAAGGATCGCGAAGACATTTTGTAATTTTTGATATATGACTGTTGAAATTCACCGACAAAGACTATTAAAGAGAGAAATTCAAATCTTGTTCTGACGTACAGCAATAAGATCCCTTACCTATCAACCAGAGCAGTATACCGCACACAAAAATCCGTCATCACTACAACAATATTATTGCGAAGTGGTGCAGAGTCACTCTTTTCAAGTTCCTGCAGCAATACATACATAAGAAATTGTTGCTCAGAAATTAGCCAAAACGATTAATTGACAACCAATAAATTTGGCTCTTTTACATTCTTGGGGGAAAAAAGATGGCACTTAAAAGCTTATACTATTGATGAACGTTAGTAAATTAATATTATGTGGATAGATTAATTTTTATGAATTATAGATATTCCATCATGAGATCGTGACCTTTTAGATTTTTTATTCTTGATTCTCGCATGACATATATATAATTAAGAAAAAGTATGCAATAAATTTGTTTACAATTAAAATCCATAATATTTCATGCCATGGTTGCAATTAATGTAAGGCTACTCCTTCTTTGAAAATTTATCTGTTAAATTGAAGGCAAAAGTGATTTAGAACCATAGCACAGAAGTAATGCTAAATACAAACCACACCTCCACGAACAGAGGAATGTAACGCTTTGCAAGTTTCCCATCAGCAAGGCAGATCTTGCCCATTGCTAGCCAAGCTTGAATGTACAAAGAAGGTGCTGTCTGCTTTATAGATATTGCTGGCCTCAGTAATTTATCAAATTTTGGGTCAGAACTTCCTGAAGTGATAATTCTGTGTAAAACTGGAACAATGGCTTTCAAGTTGGCTGAAGGACAAATAATAACCAATGACCCAATAGTATAAACAGCAGTAATTGCTTGCGACATTAATCTAGACATGGTTGCTGTAGCTCTTTTGCCCTTCCTACTTAGAGTAGGTGGTGTAAAAAACCTACTGTCTTTATTTGCTTCTAAGTCCTTTGACATGTATGTTTCTAGAATTTTGGAAGCTTTAGAAAGCAGCTGGTACACCCATTTCATAACAAGGGAATCAGCCTCCTCAGTACTTAAAGCCTTCTGTTTGCATAATGTCCTGAGTGCTTTTACATGAGCATTAACCTGCATCCAATAAAACCAATTGATCACATACATAAAAGCATTAATATTAGCTAAGAAAGCGTAGTTACTGGGATTGGTTGAAAGGAATTTATTGCAGGCAATATCTTCCACTAAATTCAAAAAGGATATGGAACTATATTAGCGACCTACCCAATTTATTGTAGAAATTTTTAGGATCAATAATGGAAGATGAAATGCCTAAAGAAAAAGTGAGCAGATTCCTTTGTTAAACCTCAGATTGTATAAGAAATTTCATTCACAGTTTAGCAAACAGTTCAAGACCAAGTTGTAGCTGAGCTGGTTGCTGACATGGTATGAAATTTTAAATCCCACTAGGTCTTGAGTTCAATTCTTCTCATATGCATTTAAATCAGCATTTATTTTGGATGACGGCGGTATGTTAAATAGTGCACTTGTGCTAATCTTATCTACATGAGAGAGAGGGTCGAATATGAGGGAAGTGTTGGGAGTGTGTGATAGATAATGGTACATATTGCTAACAATCTATGTTTTGCAACATAACCAAGTGAAAAGCATCGCAAGCAATAGAATGTATAAACCAAATAAGAGACAACTCAAGCAATATCATCTCAATCTAGTTTTGCAACATAAACAAAGTATTTGAATTCAGGTCACCATGCCGAATATTCTATAGAAGGATATAGATTAATGAATGTGAAACCAATCTATATACTCCCTCTGTCCAAATTTATGTGGGCAAATTACTTTTTGCCTGTTATTTAATTTTTAAGGTGCGCCGAATATACATCGATATATTATATTTTTCACATGTTTTTAAAAAATTTATATATTTATGTATTATAATTTCATTAATAAAAAAATACATGATTTTTTTTTATATCAAGTGTGTTTTTGGTGCACCTGAAAATACATGCAAATAGTAATGCAGCAATTAAAATGGAGGGGGTGAGTAATTCTCTAAAGGCATTCAGATGAGCACCATATAGAAAAGCCTTTAAAGGTAGAATAATTGTGAATACACTAAAAGATGACATCCAATTACTACATACTTCTGTTGAATGCATGTTGAACTCCTCAATTCGTTTGAGTAAATTATGGGCTAAATCGGCAGCAGGTTCAGGAGGTAACTCTACAGAAACACTAGATATTGTTTGCAAAAGGAATACACGATCTGCAGCCCAAGCGACTGAATTGGAATCTATGCCTTCTGTTCCTTCATCCAATTCTCCTTGTTCAAGGGAACGCTTGGGTTCACCTCCCTGTCCATGCTTATCAAGGAGCTGCCAATGATGATGGAGGAACTCCCAGTCCACTGATTTTGAAAGGAATGCAGATACCTCTGACAGGAGAAGCCAAGCACCAGGAGGTGCTGTCCACTTCTCTATTGGCATGGAATGGCTCAACCATAAAGACTCAGATGTCCTTATGATATTCTGGAGTGCAACAGCAATCCTGGGTTTGAGCCGTTTTTTATTTCCTAGACTTGTACATATCTTTTTCACCCAAGGAGCCACCTCTCCATTACAGATCTCTCTTAGTAGACCCAAAACACCCTCAGGAAACAACAACTCCATCTCCTTTTCTACACATTTTTTATTGCCAGCTGTATCATAAAAATTGGTAGAAGATCCAGCTCTGGAAACCCGATCCAACACTAGTTCTAAAAACAAGTTTTCACATTCTTCTTGGATGCTAGATTCGTTATCAGTTATTAAACGAGGAACTGAATGTAGCCACTCCTTAGTCACATTTTCATCCCAGAATGTTCTAAAGACCTACAATGAGAAAAAATCCGACACAAGATTAAGGGTGGATATTATAGACCTGTCTCCAAAAATCATTACAGGAAGAAAAATGGATCGGAAACAAACAGGTGTTCACAAATGAAAACATGAATTCAAAATCACGTATTCATATAAAAATAAAGAAACAAAAAACCTGAAAATGATTTGATTAGCTGCAGCTGATGCCCATGAATGAAAGAAAGAACTTATAAAATCACCATAACCGCTGGATTTCTTGCTCAACAATCCACTTGGCAACGGTTGACATTTATTCATTTAATGACAAATTAATTACATGGCCCACGTGTAATCATTCTCATCAACCAGTTAACATAACTTTACATAAATAATTGTTATACATATGTAAGAAAACTTATTATAGGTTGGATAAAAAAATAATAGATTAGAATACAAGTCTAGATTGAATCATGAAAGATAAAGGTGAAAATTCAAAGGATCTTGCAAGATAAAATTACTAGGCAGGTTAGTTTATAGCTTTCTGTCAAAAGTATATGTTAAAGACACAATATTGCTAACATAAACAGATTTACAGGTGTTGTTTAGATTTCATCAGAATCTGATTCGATTTGTAATACTTGTATATCAAGTATCAAAATAAACTAGAAAATACGACTAGAAAACAACAGATACTGCTAACCTCTGATAGAGATGAAATAGCAGCTTTCCTGATGCTAACAAGTGGATCAGAACAAGACATGCCCATTGTCTTTAGCACTTCACCGTCAAAGGCACTGCTTAAAAGACCTGTTAGCTTGGATGTTAAGAGAAGTGCAGCCTTCCTTACAGCTGCCTTCTCATCAATACAACGTTGCCTTAATAGGTTAGTCATCCTACCTTCTTGCCTAATATGCTCGGCATTATCAAATGCCATTACTTTCTTTAAAATAGCACAATTCGCTTCATGTTTTGATAAATTTCCCACCAACTGAGCCAAATTTGTCAAGGCCCGAGCTCGAATCCCTGCAGTTGAATCAAAACAACGCTGAATCAGTTCTTCCAAACACCTCAACCCCCAAGAGTTCTCAACCCCATTCTCTGAATTCACCCCCAATGGATCTCTCAACGTCATCATGAGTGCTAAAAAAAGGTCCACAGCTAAAAGCCTAAGATGAGGCTTACCCCGGCCCATCTTCACTACATGATCAACGAATCCAATTTGATCATTATATTCCATAGCTTGAACAATCACAATTATAGATTCCACAGCAGCTGCCCTAGGCTCAGACTTCTCTGGTGCCTTATTCACCAAATACTTTAAAAAATTCACAATTGCCTTCTTAATCTCAACTGAATCCTTCCCCATTCCCATCATTTTATTGACTACAAATCCTAATGCAAATGAATGTGCTTGAGATTTGAGTAAAAGAATCGATGGTGATAAAGATTTCAAGACCTCAGCTGCAGTAATTAACTGATCCCCATGCTCAGCCCTGAATATTTCACCCAAAATTCTCGAACACAAATCACATAATTTATTATAACTAACAGAATTTCCACACAATTCAAGCGCCATTACTGGAATTTCAGCCACAGTTTGAACTAAAGACTTCAAACTATCAGGAAACCTATCCAAATGAATCAAAACAAGGACTAATTCTAGCCTTTCGAGGACAGAAAACAAAACCCTGACATCAAGCTTCCCGCTTGGAGCACTCTCTTTCTCGTCATCATCTTCTCGAACATTCTGAGCCCTAAATCTAGAAACCCCGGCACGGCCTCCACCACGGCCGCGGCCCTTCTTCTTCCGCGTCGGTTTATCAGCCGAATGAGGAGGTGGGTTCTTGAAAGAACGGCGAATGGAACGGAGAAGAGACAGAAAGGACATAGGAGTGAACAGAGTGAATACAGGGGCATTTGGGGAAAGAAGTAAGGAAAGGTACACTTTTGAAGCCAATAGAGAGATATGGGTCGGCCCGGAATCCATTGCTGAAGTGATTGGAGCAATGAGAGAAGAGGGGGAGAGATTCTTCACTGATAACTCATCGAAGAGGCGTTCAACGTCGATTGGATCTTTGCTTTTGAGAGTGAAGTCCAGTAGGGTTTGAAGGTTCAGGAGGGCTGATTCTGAAATGGGGCCGCTGTGATGGGTTTCGAGGTCTGAGACAATTCCGGATATGGCTTCCTCCATGGTTGATTTTGGTCGGAGCTTAAAGACCTCTATCTCTTCTTCTTTCTTCTCTCTTGTAAATCGTTTGTTTTCTTTTTTTCACTCACTTTCATCTTCTGAAAGAAGCACACTCCAAATTTTCGTATTCCCGCTATTCTCAAAACACGTGTGTCCCCGTATATTGTAATGGTGATGTGGCATGGCAGCCCGGGCGGGAACGCCTAAAACTCCGACCCATTTTTTTTTGTTTTAGTTTTTAAACTGTTTAATTATCTTCTCAAAGTATAATGTTGGATATTTTGGAGACATATCATTATTTTTAGGAAAATTAATTTCGTGTGATTGAAGTTATGTTGTTTGTGTTTGTGAGTACTTTGTTTGATAAATATATTTATCTAACAAAATATAAATAATTTTTCACTCAATAAATTATTTGGGTCGTCTAAAATTTGAAATAAATTTTACCGTTAATGTAGTGCCGAAGGCACGGGACACTACTAGTAATTATATAATTAATTTCATGTGATTGAAGTTTGGAATATTTCACAAGTATACAAATTTTCCCCTAAATTTATTTATAAAAAGAAACCCCAAAATACCATACCACACCTCGTATATTTTTATTTATAATTTTCTCTTTTTATAATTATATAATGAAACACTATTTAATTATCTCTTAATAACATAATCCTAACTAAATTAAGAATTTCGAACCTTTTCTAATGGCATGTCTATTAACCCATTTGGATATGGCTTAGTCAACTGTGTCTAGCTTTTGACATGCGTCCATTCTTAATCGAGCAATATTTTTTGGATAATGGCACACCCTAATTATTACCTACACACTTAAATATAAGTAAATGACTAATTCATTCCTAATAAATGATACTACCTAATTTACTTATTTATGATGTTTTTAATTTTATCGTATTACACAAGGTTTTCAAACTCAGACCTGTCATCGAATCGAAAAATATATCAATCGGACGAGTTATTGATCCAACTAGTAGTTGAACTGTTATTAACACAATGACATCATTATTATATAAAAATATATATTATTAGTAATTAATAAAAAAATAAAAAAATCTCATTTTTTATGAACTAAAACATAATAAAGTTGAGTTATCATATTAGTAAAAGAAATTAATTTCAATATTAAAACTTTTATTGTACAAAAAAAATTAAAATCGGGTCAATTAACTGATTTTTAACCAAATCAATAAAATTATGTTGAACTCGGAGAGCCATCCGGTTTCAATTTTTACCGGTTGAACCGGCGGGACCATCCGGGTTTACTAACACAAGTATTACTCATAACAACTATAAAATAAAAACAATTTAAACAAATACACAAGATGTTTTATATAGTATGTATATAGGCCCTGTTCGAGAATAACTTATAAGTTGGTCAAATCAATTTATAAATTGTTTTCACTATTATGATGTTTGTCAACACTTATTAGTTGCCTTATAAGTTGAGTTTTAACTTAAAAAAATAAGTAACTATTTATGACTTTGTTAATGCTACTATTACATAACTTTCACATATACACACATACATATTGCGGGTCCTACATATCAGGCGGGGGGACCCACAGTATGTATGTGTGTGTATGTGAGATAATTTATGTGATAGTAGCATTGCTCATGTCATATTTAGTAATTTTTACATTCATTTTAACTTATAAGTCATTATAGCCGAACACCTTCATAATTTGTTTTAACTTAATTTATGACTTATAAGTCAAATTGACATTGAACGCTTTTACTTATAAATCGCAACTTAAAACAATTTATAAGCTAACTTATATTTTAATTTATAAGTCATTTTAAAATAAGTCAATCTCGAATAGACTATAATGTCTATAAATAAAATAAGATAAACGTAACCTGGTGATTTTATTTTTTGGAAAATATAAGATATTCTTATAAATAATTAACCTAAAAACAGTTATCATATTTTTCGATAATATTATAAAACAAACTATTGTTCATTTGACTCGTTATTTAATATAAAATAACGAGTTTATATAGTATTGTTATTGTAAAATGTGATGGCACTATTTTTGGCTAAATTTATTTTAAAACTGAATTATATTTCATGGAAGCAATTCTGAGGCTTTATTTGTCTTTTTTTAATAAGCAATACATAGTGTTTAATTCCATTGTATATAATTGTTGTTTTTCTTTAAATTGTATTTAGTCTTATAATTATTAAGTGTAATATGATAAAGAGTAAAAGTGAAAGTAGTAAATAAATTAATTGATATCTCATTTATTAAGGACAAACAAGTTATTTACTTACATTAGGACGTGCAACTAATAATTTTAGATGTGCTTATATCATCACCTTATTTTTTTACCAATACAATGCTTAAAAATAATAATTTAGGGGGAAATAATTCATAAGTAACTAAACGAAACAATAATTAATTAATAAACATTAATAATTAATTATAAATTATAATTAATAATTTATAGTATTTAGATGTTTAATGAATGGGCTAAGTAAACGGGCAAAAGTAACATGACTGGATCAATCATAAACAGGCTGACACCAAACAATAATTAATAGGGACGTAAACGAGTTCAATTTGAATAAATATTTTCATGCTCAGATTTGCCTCGAATAAAAAAAATTGAGTTCGAATTTAATAAGAAAATTTTAATTTTTGTCATATTCGACTCAAAACATTACTCGAACCTACTCAATTTTCGAACATTTATTTACGTAAAGAAATTTATAATAATGTAATATAATTACAAATTGACAATCAATTCATTGATTGTCAATTTGTAATTTACTGGTATGGATCATACTAATAGTCGAATATAATTCATCCAACAAATATCATAAATATCGAGTATGGTGCATGAAAAAAATAAAATAATCAAATCATGATTGAACAAACACTAATATACTCTAATTCGGTTTTATATAATTAAACAAAAAATAAGTATGGATCAGAGTGGACATGGCTCATGTTACTCAAGGACTTGGATGGGAATAAATAGAAAGAGCGTGCTGTTTTCGCAATTTGGAACAATTCCTCTTGCTCTGCATCTTTGTACCAAACCCTCCCCTATATATACTCGCTGTCTCGTGAAAACTGAACCCTCTTTAGCTCCTCCAGCTGTCTTGGTTCTCTGAGCTCGATTCCAGTCTATACGTTGAAGCGATCCGAGAGAGCCTGCAAACATGTTGGTTTATCAGGATTTGCTAACTGGTAATTTTTATCCTGATCTGATTGATTAATATTTGGACTTATTAATTAATTTCATGTACTTGGTTAGAGTAAAGTTCTTGACTTTGATTGATATGAGTTGTACTTTGCTTATTGTCTATAGATCTGTATTCAACGTATTGTTCACTAAACACGATGTTATTGATTAGATTTTCAAACCTTTTGATTCATATGGTCTAAAATATATTATTGTGTGTTTGTAAGTGAATTGTTGTGTAGATCTGATTTTCAGGGTGTTCTTTCATATTGATTGAATATCAATATCAATATTTATGTTTTGTTGTGGGCTGTTTTGTGTTGAATTAACATATTTTGAGCTTAATTTTGTAATTCTGTCCATATTGGCAATGACTTCCGTTTAATTTTCAAAGAATATTTTATTCTTAACATAAACTTACTTGATCATGAGATTTGGTATCTGTACAAGTATCAAAAACTAGTTTATTTCAGATCTCCTAATATGAAGAGATGTCATCTTAATAAGAGCTGAAGGGGTTAAAGTGATTTTTTCTCCGTCTAAAATTGTAGGGAGTCAAATCCCAATATTAACGTACTTGGAAGCCCTCCGTGCTGAAAACAATTACATGTGATACTAGTAAAAGATGTAATCGTCGGTTTATGGCTTGACTATGTAGGCTAAAACTCATGCCTAGCATAACTTTATGCGTCTCCTTAGTCCTTTTTACCAAGTAGGTTCCTGCTCATCAAGAAAAGGCTGTTATCATATTATATTGTTACATTGTTACTAGAAGTTATTCTTTTTGCATATACATTTATTACTTGTAGAAAATAATATCATTGCAAAATCATGGGGTAAATTATCTACACTCTTGGAACACAACTTCTCAATCTGTGACTTACAACATTTAGGGCATGTTGAAAAGCTTATGTTTTGCTTTTTGTGGTGTTTTACTGATTTTATTGGTTGAGATATTTTCTCAATTTTAATTATAAAGTTTCCCATATGAGTTTTATTGGTTAAGAATCTTTCCTAATTGTAAGTCTAAAGTTTTTCTTGAGTTTAAAAAACTTATGCCACTCTTTGTTGATATTTTACCTTTTCCCTATTACATCTCGAGAGTTATTAGCTTGTATGCTCATATTTGGAGTGGTTGATTCTACTGTAGTCTGTATGTTATTATTTGTGTTCAAATTCCAATGCTTGAATATAGC